>JAYMGJ010000223.1:0-22523 GCA_037178675.1 Scleroderma bovista
TTACATTGAAACAGTACCGGTGGCAGGTGGGATTTGAGGGAGGTCCCGCATCTGGGCGAGTGTTTACAACTGTTGACAGCATAGTTGATGTCGGGAAACCTGCCCGGAATTTTTTTTTTGACGTATCTGTATGCATTATATAAAAGGGGCATTTCTTTGCATCTTGGTTGAAGCCTGCAAGTCGCATGATTGGATGAGGCATATTTGGAGCTCCAAATCCCTCCATAATTCCAAAAGAGGGTCCGCCACGGCGTCATTTGATCGCATCAATAGTAGGGCGGGAAGCATCTTAGGATGGTAAGGGTTGAACCTAACAAGACATATATCGTCAGTACCTACGTCAACTTCCGGTATACTACTCCGCCAAGATTATGACCTGGACACCACAAGGAGACACCTGAAGAGCACTCACAGCAAGAAACGTGCTTTAGGCAAGGGGCTTGCTACGCCAGCTACTGTAGATAAGAAGTTCGATCATAATCTGTCAAGGAGAAGGGCCAGCCAAAGACGCTGAGGCATGGAAGTAGAAAAAAAATCAAAGACCGTGCTGAGAACAGCCACTTACATGCGCCCTACCTATTCGTGGACATTGACCCAAGCGTGTCGCAATCCGGGGTGGCGTGGCAAGAACCCGAATAGGTTGATCAACTTAATGATATCCTGTAAAGGCACGAAGCATATTGGAGGTCCGGAAACATAAGTCTTGAACATGGGGGCGCTGTGACTTGAACGTGTCGTCACTCAAAGACTACGGGCTGCAAGGACACGACATGAAATTCGCCCCCGAACAACGTGTGGAAGAGGGTGTAGCATCACTAGTTATCAGTGATGTTGGTGGTGCAAGATTAGTGAACCACGATCCATGGTATCCATATATGAAATAATGAACATCAAGAAAGCGGGATCAAGTCAATGAACACCTGGCTCCAGAGATGTGACACGCTCACCGAGAATGAGGCTTCCGATTCGGTAAGCACTCAATACTGTGCATCGCATGCCTCTGCGTTGGGCGGTCACTAGCACTGCTAGTGGATTGGAATTGGAACGCCAGTATATAACTTGTATGATCACGTGGGTTCCGTTGGACACTGAGGCTGTATCACGTGGTAGTATGGTGGTGGACACTAACCTAAGTATATTTATGTGCGATTGTTTTCGAGAGATCGAGGCGCCAGTCCGAGCATATCTGACAAACCCCAAGGTTGCGTCAGTAATTCCCTTGTTACCTACTTGAGCATATACGCGCAATCAGTGACCTGATTTGCTTTAGTCTGAAAAGCAATCTTGGGACGTCCATAACGTGTACCCAAGAACCACGCCACCTCCTCATGTTTTATTGTTGCAGGCCAAGGAATATTGTGGGCACGTCCTTGGGGCGCCTTCCTATTCTCTGCATAGGGTCGGGCCACCGTATTGTTCCAGCGTGCATACCGAGCTTGTTCCAAAAAGGTGGCGTTGGGTGGCCCTTGAACCGCTACCACCATCATGGTCGGTTTTCCCACGCAGCGCGCTGCAGGGCAAGGTAGCGCAAAAAGAAAAACAGCGCACAGGAACTTCCTGGCCCCCCAGAGACGTTGAAAGAGACCACTGAACTGGTCCAACTCCAAAAACCATGGCGCAGATATAGATAACGCCCGCCCGTCACCAGGACTGTAGAGCCAGCGATATTCTCAATGAACACGAGGAAACCTCGCCCCCCCCTTTTATGTAAAAAGGGAGTTCAATACCCCCCACGCCAGCCTGAGACCACTACCACCCAAAGTAAAATCATGGTCGAAACGCAGACAGAAAATATACTGCACAACATCACCCGTTGCAGAGAGATAGCGTACCAACTCCCCAACACCACCATGGAGCATTACTTTTTTCACCCCGACACCAAGAGAAGGCTTCCCCCATGTCCACCAGGAGAACCCAGCCCAGAAGCTAGATGGCTTCCCTACAGACGTCATCCAGAACTAGCTCTCAGGACCAGGCTTTAAGCTAGTAGTCAGGATCTTCGACTACGACAACACCTCATACCGCACCCATGAACTCCCCAGAGACATCTTAGCGGCGACTATCGCAGTTATTGCCGCAGACCCATCGACCGACCCCCACCCCCCCAGCCAATGCGGCCTCGTCCCCATGCTGGTTGATCAACCCACCGTAACCTCCTAAAAGGTAGAATATGGTCGAGCGAATGGATAACTTTCGAAGCGCTCCCACCCAGTGCCTCTGTACTCAATAGTTTTTACTATTCTAGGCATTCTGGGATGCAACAGGTGGCCTTTGGATGTCTGGCGCTTTGACTGGCAACTTCGCCAGCGTCTTTGTCTCGACGGGCACACGGTGGTGGTCAAGAGGCTACCGTCATGAACTCACTATCGACACTTTCCCACCACGGAATCGTCTTCGTTCCTCTCGGGTACAAGACCACGGTTGCGCAGTTAGGCAACTTGGACGAGGTCCACGGTGGTAAGTACATTGACAATCGACTCCGATGCCGTCCAGGTTTTCTAATGGGGCTTTTATGGAATTGGCTCGCCATGGGGAGCAGGCACTTTTGCTAGAGCCGATGGTTCTCGTCAGCCTAGCGCTCTCGAACTCGAGATTGCTTCTCTCCAAGGAAAGTGGTTCTGGGGAATTGTTTCACAGCATAACTTCCCTCAGGCTGCCTGAGCTGCTCGCCAAAAGGACTCTGCTGACGTCATGTATTCGCTTATGATTTATGACTTGATTTTTGTTACAAATTCAATTTGTGTGATACCGGGGACTTGAACGTGTCTCATTTATCTGCGAAGTCGGTTTTTTGCAAGGAAGACCAAAGGTCCGTGGAAGATGATAATCACCAGATCGTAATCTGGTCATCGCACCCCAGCTTCTTGAGGCTCCGACAGCTGTACTTTCGTGATTTAGGGTAATTGGGCACCGAACTGATCTACGAAGTATCTGTTAAATTTAGACGTGTAGGTTCGTCGCTGTGTGGGAGCGGTGTGTCCGTGGACCGTGGTAGATGTCGTAGTGGTTTTATTTGAACGCCGGTGGCGGTCTAGCACTTTTCGGCATCAGTAAGGGATATATTTTGTGACATTGTGCCTAAAAAGATAAACCATCCGCGCCGGCTTTTCCCTCTTTCCAGTATGTACCGTTGGAACTTGGAAACGCTGAACAAGCGCGTGAGTGATCCTTGGTTCGAGGTTCACAGACTCTTCTGATATTCCAGCAGGTGATGATGGGAATTATCCAATGTACAGAGGCGGAAGACCAGACACTATTCTCGAGAACAACCCTTTTGTCCCTCCTCCAACCAGCTCATCTCCTCACCTTGCCGGAACCGTTGCGAGAGCACAATATTGTACGCTCTTCCAACCCCCCTGCTTCCTTCTCGACGATGCTCCTGGGACTGCCCATCCAGGTGTGTCTCACGCCATACAGTTTTTCTCTGCCATATGTGATCCTCTCTAGAAACTAGTAAGTACTGCCAGGTAGTCGACAACCACAAACGTCCCCAATCTGACCCCGATTGCCACCACCGCCAAGGCGGGCAACCATTAACGCCAACCGTATATCCGCCACCACCAACGTAAGTATTTCCATTACAACACTGGCTATCACAAACTGATCTCATTCCACGCCACGACCACGACCAGTACTTAACACTGACATACCAGCACGACGATGACACGACTCCTCGCTCAGCCAGCGCTGACGGCCACCATCACATTGGCATGACTCACTGACGATGCCGACGACCACCTCGACATGGCGACTATATGAGGGTTACTCCACCACAAAGTAGCATTGAATGTCCTATAAATTAATTCATACCGGATTAGAAGTCTCCGTGTGTGAGTGCAAACTAAGTCATACAGGAGGGAAGGATTGTCTTCCATCGAGGCTTTGGTCTGCCTACAGGGGACTATGAAATATATCCGACTCTTACCATAGGTGAAAACGCAATTCTTGATGGGCCTCCGGCCATGTTTTATTTGCAGCAGGAAGTTTATTCGGATTGTGATTGGTTGTTCCTTCTCAGGGGTACTGCCGCGTCGTTGCCGGATGTATGTAGTCGTGTCGCGTCCTCGTTGATCGCAATGGTCGCAAGTCACATTCATCGTCGTGGATGCTCTCTCTGTCCCCCAGGCTGGACGACAATATTCTTCGACATTCCGTCCTTTCAAGTGTTCCACATCGACCGCATCGCGTTACCGCGTTCCTGGTGAGCGTTTTGGGTCTTTCTTTGTTGATTGACATTTCTAGGTTTGATTTTCCACGTCAACGCTTAGGTCTAAAGACCTCGTTTGAAGCTTGGTTAGTGGCCGGCATAGGTATGAGTTTTGCCTTGCTTAAAAAAACTCGCTGATAACCTGCTCCAGCCTCCAGCTGGCAGTGTTGCCACCGTCCGTTATGCCGTCTGTCCGCCATCATCACCACCGACCGTCTGCGCTCAACATCTCCCTCGCTTTTATCCCCTCATTCGCGCTCTCCACCCACCCGAGGGCGATTTTTGATCCGGGGTGCCCAAGTCTCCATCCCCATTTAGACTCAGTTCCAAGAAAATCAGGTATGATGTACATCTTTGATTTTATTCAACGTTTTTGGTGTGTTTGTATGCCGATGCGACGTGTTCGCGTGCCTCCCGAAGGTGCCACCTACATGCACGACTCGCCCGCCCGCACACACACACACACACGCACCACCATTGCAGCGCAGCCGTTTTAACCTCGACGTGCTCACACCTTCAATGTGGACCCAACTTGATCGAGTGATGGGTTTCTGAGGCTCGACTTGCAAACCACTAGGTGAGATTTGATTCTTTCGACGCATCCTGTCATTCAATGCCAAGTTTTCAGCCGCCTTCCAGTCATTTACTCGACATATTCGCGTTGTGCCTAAAGACATTCGACTCGTCGGTATACCCTCTCGTACACCCGTAGCACCATCGCGCGCTCATAGTGACCACCACCATCGTACAGACGATAATAGCCACCGTCCCAGCACGTCGACAATAATGACCCCATTCAATATGACATTGATGGCCAGTACTACTACCACCACCTAAATGACGACGACGACTGACCCACCGCCCCAGCACCATCCCACATCAACGTCAACGGGTCTACCGACCACCACCAGTATCATGCAGCCAGCGGTTTACAGTGACGGCCACGGCCACCTACTTGGTAGCTAATAGAACGACACCGGAGAGCAGACGACGGAGACGATGCAGCATGGGGTGACAACTGCCATCCAGGTGGTCAGTGGGATGACGACGCAGAACGGCGGCGAATCAGCGTTGTCCACAACCTAGGTAGCCAGGCATGGCGAGGCTATCTGGGCAGGCAAGAGGTACTGCTATCTTGTATTAGCTTGTCTCCAGTATATCCTAATATAAATCATTTGTGATGCAGTGACATATTGTGAGCTAAGACCCTCTGAGGAGGACCTGGATGGACCTGGGACCCTGCAATGTTGCCAATCTCACTCGATGGACCCGATGGACCAGCGGGAGAAATGTGGTACCCTCAACACCTTCTCCGCAACGTTGATCGGAATAACCTGCTGCCAGGGGCTCTCAACATTTCCGAAATTGGCAGGAACCTCCCCCTGAAGAGGGCATCCATTAGGTACTGTGGGAACGCCAAAAAACTACTGCCAAGGGTGGGTACAGTATTTGTCCTAACTATCATGCATCACGCACCTGCACTGCAAATATTGAAGGAACGCGCGGGTCTCCAGGTCCCTCAAATATTGTACGCTTCAACCCAACATGCGTGTCTATAACGACATCACCTTGTTCCATACAAGGTCACTGAAGCTGGAAATGCATCATGGTTTTGTGACCTTGTTTGGAACAAGGTGATCATGTGTGTAGCATCAAATGTACGCAGAAAACACCGACAAGCAAATTGTGCAACCACTCTAAGCCGCCCGCAACCATTATGTACCTACAAACCCGTTCCATTATAATTGTTTCTGCGTTTGGCAATCTAGTGCCACAGCCGTTCATCTTTGCATTTGGTTTGGGCAACATGACTTGTTTGGAACAAGGTGTTTGCCGTCTAGTAGTTATAGTCGTGCTTTTCCGAATAGTGCATTGAATATGGCTATCAAACCAGTTATCTAATAACCGTTACAAGCGCTGTGGTAAATTCTCCTAGGACTGTGCACGCTATACTGGCAACGTATACTAAGTATTCCGATAGCATGGGTGATAAGGCTCTTACTTAAAGCGAAAACGGGGTTTATGTCATTGATGGTAAAGCCAGCCACGTCGACAGCTTCAGTGCTCGCTATTCCCGTGTTCCCTCAAAATTCAACAGATCTTCTCGATGACGCGCCCACGAACGACATTAGGTTTGATCAGTATGAGTCCATGCCTAATTTTCCTATCGAGCGCTCCGCTGCTGATGAGGCTCACCCTGAAAAGACCAATATATGTCAAGGGTTGCAGTAAGCAACACCCTTTTGGGGGATGTCGGCACTACGGTCGGCTACATGGAAGACTAAAGGCAGGATCGCAGGTTATGGGGCTGTGTAATAAGTCGAAAATGAAAAACTTCCCTCCAATACTCTGACCCTTTCCAAACAGCTGCGGGGCTTCTACTATGTATTACCAGAACTGGCGCTTACGAAGTACAGGTTCCGCTGCCAAGAAGAGTCGATTTCAGTGACTCTTAGGCTCTTTCAAGTTTCTAATGCTCAGAGAACCTCGGTCAGTTTTTTGTTCCCAGAGAATGTTTTACCCCTGTAACCCAACACCCTGTTGTGAGATCCTTCTCAAAGTCACCGTTCCGGTATCCGTGAATCAACACTGCATGGCCGTTTGACGTCTTGGCTTTCCAGCCTCGCATGGCCCTGTGTGTGGAAAATATAATCTTCGTCCCCCGGTGTAATATTACGACACTGGTACCTGTTTGAAAAAATCACGAATCCCCTGGCCCCAGGATATCCTTACGTATTGTGCGTCAGGCTCGGATGGTCGTGGATGAGATGATGATCCTCAGGAGTATATAGGTCTTTTCAGATTATGCAGACTCCTCACCGCTGCCGCATCGACAGTAGCTCCCATACTCATGCCTTTCACTCAGACATACGCGACACAACCTGTTATTTCTGTGTTCAATGATACCACTGGAGGGCCATCCATAACCTTCATGCATATTGAGCAGCTTCATGTCACCAATTGTACAGTAGCTTTCTTTCATGTTATGGCATCCACTCACCCTCATTCCCGAGAAGCCGTCATTGCGCCATCTAGCGGTCTGCAACCATGTGCGCACACCCAAAGGCTCGCTAGTCGTCCTCCAGTTCAAGACACCAGGGAAAGGCGAGAGGAACAGCCTGACGAGCCCGAGGGGAGCTGGGTTAGTTCAGATAAAAATGGTTCGCGATAGATTTACACCCCCCTCTGCAGATTCGTTCATCAGTGCATCAAAATCACAGCCGGGCATATTTTATGGGCCTGCATAAGATTACCTCGGACATTTTTGCGACAGTCTGGGCCGGATTATCGCAGTGGGGCAGAAAAGCTGGCTTACACACCTGATCCTGAATAGGTACGCATGTCTTGCTCCTCGCCACTCAGCTATAGTCTCATACTTTTTTGTTTAGCGATGCGAATGCGGCAATGTCGTTGAGATGCTCGAGTTCTGTTGCATAGAAAAGGCGTCTGAGCTAGCAGATAAAATAAAATGATACAATCATTAGGCTTACATTGAAACAGTACCGGTGGCAGGTGGGATTTGAGGTCCCGCAGCTGGGCGAGTGTTTACAACTGCTAACAGTATAGTTGGTGTAGGGAAACCTGCCCGGAATTTTTTTTGACGTATCTGTACGCATTATGTAAAAAGGCATCTTGGTTGAAGCCCGCAAGACGCATGATTGGATGAGAAGGCATATTTGGAACTCCAAATCCCCCCATAATTCCAAGAGGGTCCGCCACGGCGCCATTTGATCGCATCAATAGTAGGGCAGGGAGCACCTTAGGATGTTAAGGGTTGAGCCTAACAAGGTATATATCGTCAGTATCTACGTCAACATCCGCTAGACTAGTACCCCGTCCAGATTATGATCTAGACACTCGCCTGAAGAGCACTCACAACAAGAAACATGCTTTAGGCAGGGGACTTGCTACGCCAGCTAAATAAGAAGTTCGATAATAATCTGTCAAGGAGGGGGGCCAGCCAAAGACGCTGAGGCATGGAAGTAGCAAAAAATCAAAGACCGTGCTGAGAACAGCCACTTACATGCACCCCACCTATTCGTGGACATTGGACATTATTGACCCAAGCGTGTCGCAATCCGGGGTGGCGTGGCGAGAACCTGAATAGGTTGATCAACTTAATGATATCCTGTAAAGGCACGAAGCATATTGGAGGTCCGGAAACATAAATCCTGAACGTGGGGGTACTGTAAACGTGTCGTCACTCAAACACTATGCGGCTGCAAGGACACGACACGAAGCGAAATTCGCCCCCGAACAATGTGTGGAAGAGGGCGTAGCATCACTAGTTATCAGTGATGTTGGTGGTGCAAGATTAGTGAATCACGATCCATGGTATCCAACTAATTCGGTAAGCACTCACTACTGCGCATCCCACGCCTCTGCGTTGGGGGTCACTGCTAGTGGATTGGAATTGGAACGCTAGTATATAACTTGTATGATCACCACGTGGGGTTCCGCTGGACACCTGAGGCTGTATCACGTGGTAGTATGGTGGGGGGTGGACACTAACCTATGTATATTTATGTGCGATTGTTTTCGAGAGGTCGAGGCGCCAATCCGAGCATATCGGACAAACCCCAAGGTTGTTTCAGTAATTCCCTTGTTATCTTTAGCATATACGCAATCAGTGGCCTGATTTGCTTTAGTCTAAAAAGCAATCTTGTATCTGTCATTGATGATAATTTAGATGGCAGGCAGGTAGTCTCGTACCCAGCCGTAGTGGGGACTTGCGTGATTAGATAATATGCGGAGTTTTAAAAAACGAGTGCAGAATCGTCCCCACAACGTCTGGTGCAGTTTGTCCGGCGAACCCCCCATGCGTCATATGTCACACTGTGACACAGGCACGTTTGAACGAATTAGGCAGCTGTTAGTCACCGTGTGTGATAACCATCTAATCGCCTTCGTGAGCTTGTCTGAGCCCAATGATCCACACCCCAGGACACGTTGAACTGGATACCTCATGGCTGCGCGAGGATGACGAAGAAGACTGGCTCACGTCGACTGACGATGGCGAGGACCACCCGGGATCAGCCACCTTCCTCCATTCAATGTCATCAAGCCACTCTGCTACAAGCTTGAGCGTAGATCTCGCCCTGGATGACAGTGACGATGAACAAAATACACAAAAAGCACCGTCGGTACTTGTTCAGAAAATCCACGGCATACTTTCATCCATATCGGACGCTGGGCTAACGCTCGGATCGTTCCTTCATGCCATCAGCTGGGGCGACCATGACTGTGTGGGTGACCCACAGATTCGTACGGCACGTACTGCACTTATGAGCTCTCCCGAGCTTCCCATCATTCTGAAACACTGGTGGATGCCTCCACGCTCGGCCACATCTCGGAAATCACGCACTCATGGTGCTCGCTCTGTTATGGAAGAATTTGCTGTCGAGTGTCTGCAGAGTACCGTCACACGTGAACTTGATACACTGTGTGATTGTTTCCGGACCCCAGATGACGTGCAAGAAGACTTTTTCACTGGGACCCACTTCACACAGCTTGCAGCGCAGTGTGAAACTATTGCACCAACCTTATGGAGGCTCCTATTGGCGTCTGCATGTACCAAAAAGCAGGTGGATCAGAATACCAAGAAAAACCCATCAAAGGTAACCCACCTATTCTTACACATCTCTCCTACTCAAATCACACTGTCAGATTGTGCTCATGATTACTGCTATGTTGTGTTACACTCGTACACATCATGCCAACTTACTCCAGAAGCTATTTGCTATTTACTTGAAGTTTCGTGGCCTGTCTGCAAAGGCATTTGACACCTTGCATGCCCTTGCTGTGACAATGAGCCACAGGTGGGCAGCTGAGCATGTGGCTAGAATGTCACAGTCTGCAATGCAGGAGGTTACTGGCCTAATGCAAATATATCCCTGGCTTATCTCCTATGACAACATCAACATTCCTTTTCGTGTCTTCTCACAATGACTTGACAACAAGGATTCATTTAGCAGTGGAGTGGCAGCTACTGTATACATCAAGCGGAAGGCAACAGCTCTTGCTCCTGGAGTTAGCAAATTGCTTCATGAGTCCCGTTGCAGTGGCATGCAAAATCCAATCACTTTCTTGGATATCTTTCAACTCTCTATGCAATCAGCTCCACATATTGCAACTCATACCACTTATCATGTCCTCCGATTCCTCTTGGATGCTCCTGAATTCCAGTTGAGCACATACCCTCATCGGAATAGCCCCTTACTCCAAGCACCCCCCCCTGTGCATGCTTTACCCCATGGTCCTGAACATATTACTTTGCAATACCTGCTAGGTTCTATCAATGTCCCAGAGGTTAGCTATGCTGACAATGAGCGTGTTGTAGATGAGCTCATGAACCAGCTTGGCCTTGGGTCTACCTGTGCAGAACGTCAGGGACTTGCAGATGAAAAAATATTGGCATGGATAGGAGATCAGTTGACAGTTGACCGCCTGCGGGGACTATTCAAATTCCGCTCTCAAGATATCAACTCCTTTGATAGGCTGGACTGGATGATCTTGGTCTTTGGGTGGTTACACTTGCAGATGGCCTTTGCAAATTCCCTTCATAAGCAATACCTTGGCACAGCAGCAGGAAGAGGGCTCATGCATGCATTTACTGTGTTGAAACGGAAGGGGCTGGGCTCAGCACTTACAAAGGGACCATTTCATCATGATTTGGTTGAGGCCATCTATCATGTGGCAGAGGCACACTTACGAATTGACTGGCTTGCTGTTACAAAGGTGAAGAACCTTGAGGACCTCAGGAGCTGCCCACCAGAGGAGCTAGTTGCCTATGCACATAAGCTCATTGATGAGCATGCCTCTAGTGGTGCACTGGATCAGATGGATGCCTTACCCTTAGGCAAGCAAGATGAGGTCAAGCATCAGACAATCCTTTGGAATCGTGATGTACTACACTACATTGTGTTGGACCAGGCTATCAAGCAGGGAGATGTAGGATTGATGGAGGATATGTTACCCACACTTCTCTTCCGATTCACAGGAGGGCGGAACTCAAAATATGCAATAGAAGTACTTGAACTGTTACAAGGCTTACATCGGGAATGGCCCCCTGCTGTGTGGTATGTGGGACCCCTGAACTTGCTACCCCTAAGATTACTGATTTCACTTGAAGTGATTTTGTTCGTGAACATTGTTGGTTAGTCAATTTCGAGGGTAGGAGGAATTCATTCCTCCCAATTGATATGGCACAGGAGCATAATATCAAGGATATCAAAGTATGTTCAATATATTGAGCTTACCCATGCAATATCCTCACCATGAATAACCTTCTGAATAGGTTACCTACAGATCAGAGGGTGCAAACATCAAATGGGAATACTTCAAGAAGCTCCACCCTGCAATCCGTCTCATCCGAGAACTTGGGAAACACATGGAACAGGAGTTCAATACCCAAACACGCGGGAAACGTCACAACACTCCAAGTAAAGATGCTGATATCAAGCTACTCGAGTCAGCATACCGAGCTTCTGATACACACAGGTATATACCAGGCCGAAAGCTGAAGGGTTCTAAGAGAGATAGAGTCCAGGACACTGTAACTAAAGGGTTGGAGAAGTTGCATACTGGTCAGACCCTCCAACGTTGGCAATTTGGGCGAAACTTTCCCCGATCACTTGATGAGATCTGGGAAATTGTCAATGATAATGTGGATTAAATAGCTATGACACTTACCCTTGTAGAAATTGGTAATACAATGCCGGGTCAATAAATCCAGTGAATTCGGGACAAGCTGGATGAATTGGAACCTGCGATACATGTGGTGAAATGAGGGCAGGTCCGGTCAGCGCATGTGCTGGACCTAGGCATCCTGACGTTGACGGCGGAATAGATGGAATGAACAAGGGTTGAGTTAGAATGTGCGGCGCGTCCGGGTATGCTAGTACTGGCGGGGCAGATGAAGCAAGCGGCAATTGTGTCCGGACGTGCGGCATTTCTGGGCGTGCTATCACTTGCAGGACAGCCGCCGAATGTGGGTGAGATGTGGCAGCATTGAAGTGTCCGTCCGCCCGAGTGGTTTGTTCATCCGTCCGAGGAGTTTGTCTCTCCTTCCGTGTGGTTTGTCCGTCCGTCCGTGAGGAAGCGTTGATTTGTCCATCCGTCTGTTTCGTAACCTGTGCAGGGCTCGTCATTGCCTAAAGCTCGTGTCAGAACCATCTAATAGGTGCACTACGAAGAAGTATAGTTACATTGTAGTACAGCATGGTCCCTACCAATGGGGGACGGACGGCCGCCGAATATGGGTGAGATGTGGCAGTGTTGAACTGTCCATCCGTCCGAGTGGTTTGTCCGTCCGTCCGAGTGGTTTGTCCGTCCATCCGTGCAGTTTGTCCGTCCATCCGTCCGGAAGCGTTGATTTGTCCGTCCGTCAGTTTAGCATTGATAGTAACCTGTGCGGGGCTCGTCGTTGCCTAAAACTCGTGTCAGAACCATCTAATAAGTGCACTACGAAGAAATATAGTTACATTGTAGAACATAGTCCCTACCAATGGGGGATGGACGGCCGCCGAATATGGGTGAGATGTGGCAGCGTTGAATTGTCCATCCGTCCGGTCAGCATTGATAATGACCTGTGCAGGGCTCATCGTGGCCTAAAAAACTCGTGTCAGACCAATCTAATAGGTACGAGTACGAAGACATATATTACATTGTAGAACATCGATCCTACCAATGGGGTACCGCGCAGCAATGTTGTCTGTGTGGCCGTTTCTCTAATCTGCGCGTCCTTCCGACGCATGTCTTTGGCGGCCTTCCTCGCCTCTTTCTCTTGTCGCCGTGTGACCTCCGCTGCCTGCTGGAATGATCGATCAGTTTCCTCGAGGACGCGAATCACTTCCGCGCCATGCTTGTCCATGAATGCCCAGGAAGTTCGAAGAGTGTTGGCCATGTCAGCAACTGAATGAATCCGAGCATTGGATGCGAGAGTTTTGAGGATGGAATCAGGAAGAATGCCAGCAGCAGTAAAGGGACTAGGTGAGTAGAGAGTGCGTCTCGTCTGGATGCGCCATTGAATGAGAGCCTCGCGTGCACACTGGAGCCTATCGCCTCGGCGTGTAGCTGCCCCCTGCCGCTTTGGCACGGGCAACACATCTGCACGCTCTTCTGATTTAGGAGGGGTGGTCTTGCTAGTAGCTATCATTATGCGCTTTCCATTGGCATTTGGGGTTTTTGTGGGAGTAGAGTGTGTGCTAGGAATAGTGTCTCCGGCGTTGTCAGGTGTTTGTGCCCGAGAAGGCCCTTCCACGCTGTTTCTTCTCAGGGTGACCATATTCTCAACGCAACGGTCACAGCAGTCACCCAACGGCGCTGCAAAATACAGTAAGAGTAGCTCGCCTTTCCTTTAGGATGACTTACTTACCTTGTCGTTTACCAGGATTTTGAAAATATTGGTCAGATACGTCACGTCGACAGCCAGTGGTCATGATCCACTCTCGCAAGTTTGGATCAACCATTTTCGCCCAAACCAGCTCCCTGCTGTCTTCTTCGCCCTTTTCTGACTCACTTCCGTCCTCGCTCTCACCTGACTGGCTCTCAATCTCATCAGGAATTTCATTTATTTTCCTTTTTTTCGCCGCTTTCTTCTGCTGAAACATGGAACGTTCTGCCAGCAGGACAGCACGTGCTTGCACATGAGGCGACCGTCCGGCTCGCCCTGCTCACTGTGTCCACACCTCAAGTGATGATGGGACACCAAACTGGACCACCAGTTCTATGTCTGGTATGTCGGCGCCCTAATCCCAGTCAATAAAGTGGCTTAAAGGTGAACAGATGCTGCGTTACCATGCCCGCTGCTTCGGTGGCTATGAGAACCTTCGTATGACTTTGTTGAAACTTTGTCAGCGCTTCCGTTTTCGAATTGGCGCTGCGAAGTGCATGAAATATGTCGAGGAAAGGTTTGCACGATTCCGGAAGGTTATCACATAGAAACCTTAAAATCTCTAATGTCTTTTGTATAGAATTGGTAAAGATTATAGTCTTGGGAAGCTCTTCGGGTCCTGTGATGTCGGATCTGATCAACAAGAGTAAGGCGCCATAATCTCTAGCGCTTTTGATCTTGATGACTGATGGCGTGATGTTTGGCCTGTCGTTTCCCAGATTAACAAAGAACAAGTTTACAGAAGCCATATGCAGCTTTTGCTGCACCTCCTGCATGGCAGCAGGTGCTAGAGTGGCTGATGTGGCTAGAATTGGTACGTTGGTAGGCACGTAAGAGCGGATATCTCCTAGCTTCCCATATGTGGGACGAAAGTCACCACCCCACTGTGAAATGCAGTGAGCTTCGTCAACTGCTATACCAACCAGGTCTTGACTGAAGTCTGGGGCTTTTAATAACTCACGAAAACCTTCGTGATCAAGGCACATCTCTGGGCCTATTAAAATAGCCTGGTATTTGTGGTCTTTCAGGTCCTGCTTTGAAGTCAGAAGGGCACCACCTGAATCTCGTCACTGACCTGCTTGACTTTAGATGACCATGTCTCGCCATTGATCACAATTGCTGATATACCCATCTTCCGAAATCTTTGTTGCTGTACCGGATTTTGTAAGTTGAATAGCATCTCATATTTTAATCCTACCTGATCATGCTGCAGGGCTTTCAATGGCCAGATGATAAGCATGTGGTTTTTTGGGTTGAAGAGAAGGGGCATAACGAAGGGAAGAGTCTTCCCCACGCCAGTTCCTGCGACCACTATACTGTCGACACCTAACAGCAAGGCCTCTGTAGCATCAAGCTGCCATTCATATGGCCTTTTACCCTCACAGTGCTGGTGCACTAGCTTCGAGAGCCTTTCTCATGTCATTTGTGAGTCATAGTGATGCTTCTGGGCGGCCTCAACTCTTGCTCTAGCCAGGGCCTTTGCTTCTCCGGCATGCTGTTGCTCGGTGCCAAGGACAAGAGTAGGCATGGCTTAGAATGTGACGTAGATCTCAAAGTACCATTTTGCCTATATATGGTAATCATAGCACGTTTGTTTACTCCAGTGGCACGCGCATTCATCACGTGATACCGTAAGTGTGACGCATGGGGGGTTCGCCGGACAAACTGCACCAGACGTTGTGGGGACGATTCTGCACTCGTTTTTTAAAACTCCGCATATTATCTAATCACGCAAGTCCCCACTACGGCTGGGTACGAGACTAGAAGTGGGCCGACTTTGCTACTCGGCTCCGTGCATGGGTTCCCACCCGTGGTCAATTCATTATGATGACGGGACCAGGACGGTGTCAAACTGGCCCTAAATTCAACTGCGTGCGACAGTTGGATCTTGCTGTGCGAACGAGCAGGGCATTGGGATTACAGCTGGTCACGTGGTTCAGAGATGGTTTCGGATGTGATTTATCCTGGAACAGTTCCTAGAACGGAAAAGAATCCGACTTACCAGTATGGAACGTCCGGAAAATGTTTGTCAAACGAGTACCGGTGGACTGGGTGAAGCGAGGAAAGCGGATGCCATAGTGTTGTCTTATTACATGTCGTGCGGCTTCCCTGCAGAAACGAGACGGAGACAGATAAGGTGATAGGGACCCACCTCAGTACTTCATCTTCCTGCACCGTATATGTCAGTTAAGCACCACTGAGAAACACATAGGCGAGATGAAGCACTGGGATTTTTAAGTAAGTTATAGCGAGGCAGGAACATGCAGACTTGATATGTGCCATATATAGGCAGAAGGAAACGTAAGTGGACGGATGAGACGATAATGCGAGGCTGAGGCGAGGCCTATCATGCGCAACGGGCATGGTTGTGAGTAACAATTCGGAGCGATCACTCTTCACCAGGGGAAGAGCGGCGTTGAAACACCTGCAGCGAAGTGAAACCCTTAGGGCGAGACAGGAACCAACAACAGGCGATGCTAAACGCTGGCCTTGAGTCGAAGAAAGTCCTGCAGAAAATTGGAGGTCTACTGTAAAGTTGTCTAGACGTGTCTGTCGCCCCATTTTGCAATCTGAACACGCATGGCACGTCGAACCATCCCCAACGAAATATAAAAAAAGTGGTCTGACGAGGATGCACAATATGTCTTGTTCTAGTGTGGCTGTGTTAAATTTATCGACTGCGTGCGAACATTGGGGGTCCCGTTCATCGGTTCAGCGAATTTATAGACGGATCGCAGCCAGATTTCTTCTTGTTTCATCCCACCATGTCTTCGAAGGGTACGCTCGTTGTTGTTATCGTGGACGTTGAGCATCGAGCTGAGCTTACATTTGAACAGCCATCCGCGAATTCGATGCTAAGCTAATCCTTGCATATTGGCTTGAGCGTGCACCAGCTGCTCATTCCAACTTTGCAGTCGCTGCTAACTCTCCGCTCGTGTACCCTTCACCAAAAGTAGCCCAGATTTCATATGACTCTACCACGAACACGATCACGCCCGATAATGCCCTCCCCGCATGGGTCCATACGACCCCCCTCGTCGCAAAACCAGATCAGCTGATCAAGCGACGCGGAAAGGCCGGTCTTTTGGCTCTCAACAAGTCCTTCCCAGATGCAAGAAAATGGATCCAGGATCGTGCTGGAAAACCACAGAGGGTGAGTCATCTGCATACTCCGTATATCATATCTTTGCGAATATGGCTGCTAATCGCGTTCTCCATTTAGGTCGAAGCAGTCGTAGGCACCCTCAACAACTTCATCGTGGAGCCATTCCTTCCACACCCACAAAACACAGAGGCCTACATCTGCATCACATCTGCTCGTGCAGGTGATACTATCCTCTTCTCGCCCACCGGTGGTGTCGACGTTGGCGATGTGGATGCCCACGCCCTTCGCCTCAACATTCCTGCCCTTCCATCCGCATCGAACCCATTCCCCACACGTGATGAGCTCCAAAAGACACTCCTCGCCTCGTACGAGGCTGGCAAGCGCAAAGAAGCGCTCACTGACTTCATCACCCGTCTCTACTCCGTCTACGTAGATCTCCACTTTGCATACCTCGAAATCAACCCCCTCGTCGTTCTGGACGATGGATCCATTCACTATCTCGACATGGCCGCCAAACTCGATCAGACAGCCGAATTCATCTGCGGTCCCAAATGGTCTATCGCCAGAGACCCTGGCGTATACAACCCCTCGGGTAACCTCCAGTCCAACAACAAGATCGGAGCAGACCGTGGTCCGCCCATGGTCTGGCCCGCTCCTTTCGGTCGTGACCTCACCAAGGAAGAAGGTTTGTCGTTTCCTAGTGAACAGGAGTGCATCTTGGACTCATTAACATTACACAGCATACATCCAGAAACTCGACGCGTCCACGGGTGCTTCCCTCAAACTCACTGTCCTCAACGCCAATGGACGCGTTTGGACCATGGTTGCAGGTGGCGGTGCCTCCGTCGTCTATGCCGATGCCATCGCAGCCGCTGGTTTCGCTCACGAACTCGCCAACTATGGTGAGTACAGTGGTGCACCGAGCGAGGGCCAGACGTACGAGTATGCCAAGACGATCCGTAAGTCTCGGAATTGTGGTCGTATGACACGATTATTGACGCGTATGTAGTGGACTTGATCACCCGCCCACCTCCTCGTCCGGAGGGCAAGATCCTCATCATCGGTGGTGGTATTGCCAACTTCACCAATGTTGCAGCCACGTTCAAGGGTATCATTCGTGCCCTCGAGGGCGCAAAAGCGGGCTTGATTGCCCATGGGGTGGGTGGCTAACACGTATCGTCAAATGATTATGAATGCTGACCCTAATTAGGTCAAGATCTATGTCCGCCGGGGTGGCCCGAACTACCAGGAAGGTTTGAAGGCCATGAGACTTCTTGGTGAGTTATTACGTCCTTATCAGAGTGACTAGATTGCGTCCTGGACGCGTGTACTCCTCCGATAATTGGGCCTCGCCAAGCATCGTAGCAGTGCTAATGACTGTTCCCTTACAGGTGAATCCCTCGGTGTCCCGATTCACGTCTTTGGCCCCGAGACCCATGTCACTGCGATTGTCCCTCTTGCATTGGGCCTCAAGACCGCAGAAGCCGCACCCCCACCAGTCCCAGACACCCCCCTCAGCCCCAACACATTCCCAGCTACTCCCAACACCGCCACATTCTCATCCACCCCTGGTGCGCCTTCATCTTCCGCACCGACGCCTGGTCAAATCGGCATGATCGACGAAGCTGGTGACCGAGTTCAGGCAGATGATGTTGTCGTTCGTTTCGACGACGCGGCGACACAAAACGGCCACGCTGCACCTCGCCCTTCGTACCGTCCATTTGATGCCGAGACCCGTGCGTTCGTGTATGGTCTCCAGCCCCGCGCCATTCAGGGCATGCTTGACTTTGATTACTCGTGCAAGCGCTCGCGCCCGAGTGTCGCTGCGATGATTTACCCCTTCGGTGGACACCACATCCAAAAGTTCTACTGGGGAACAAGGGAGACACTCCTTCCTGTCTACACGTCGCTCACTGAGGCCGTGCGCAAGCACCCCGACGTCGATGTGGTCGTTAACTTTGCCAGTAGCCGGAGTGTGTACTCGAGTACGCTCGAGTGTCTTGAGCACCCTGGTCTTCGTGCCGTTGCTTTGATCGCAGAGGGTGTACCTGAGCGTCAGGCTCGTGAGCTATTGTGGCGTGCAAAGGAGAAGGGTGTTCTTATTATCGGGCCCGCTACGGTCGGTGGTATCAAGCCTGGCTGCTTCAGGATTGGAAACTCGGGAGGGTAAGCTCTTTTCGTATTTCACGCGTTGCGCAACACTGACCTACTGTTTGTAGTATGATGGACAACATCATCTCATCGAAGCTGTACCGCCCCGGTTCGGTTGGCTATGTCTCCAAGTCGGGAGGCATGTCCAACGAACTGAACAACATCCTCTCGCTTTTCACTAATGGAACTTACGAGGGCATTGCCATCGGTGGAGACCGCTACCCCGGAACCACCTTCATCGACCACCTGCTCCGCTACGAAGCGGACCCTGCCTGTAAGATGCTTGTCCTACTCGGCGAAGTCGGCGGTGTCGAGGAGTATTCCGTTATCGAAGCCGTGAAGCGCGGCGAGATCAAGAAGCCCATCGTCGCGTGGGCCATTGGTACCTGCGCCAAGATGTTCACGACTGAAGTACAGTTCGGCCACGCGGGTTCGATGGCCAACTCGGACTCTGAGACTGCCGACGCCAAGAACCGCGCGATGCGTGCCGCTGGGTTCATCGTCCCCGACACATTCGAACAACTTCCTGATGCCCTTCGCTCGACGTATGCTAAGCTTGTGCACGAGGGTGCCATCGTCCCCACGCGTGAAGTCGACCCTCCCGTGATCCCGATGGACTACAAGTGGGCTCAGGAGCTCGGTCTGATTCGCAAGCCCGCTGCGTTCATCTCCACCATCTCCGACGAGCGTGGACAGGAGCTCATGTATGCTGGCATGCGCATCTCGGATGTTTTCAAGGAGGAGATCGGTGTTGGCGGTGTCGTCAGTCTGCTGTGGTTCAAGCGCCGCCTTCCTGCAAACGCGACCAAGTTCATTGAAATGGTCCTGATGTTGACGGCGGACCACGGACCGGCTGTGAGCGGTGCGATGAACACGATCGTCACGACCCGTGCGGGCAAGGATTTGATCAGCAGTTTGGCGAGTGGGTTGTTGACGATTGGGAGTCGGTTCGGAGGTGCGCTGGATGAGGCTGCTGCGATGTTTAGTTCGGCGAGGGATCGTGGGTTGACCCCTAGGGAGTTCGTGGATGAGTGCCGCAAGGGGAACAAACTGAGTACGTTGCTGTTCCTTCCTTCTTTTTTTTTCCGATGGCGCTGATGATAATGATCGGGTACAGTCTCCGGTATCGGACACAAGATCAAGAGTGTCAACAACCCTGACTTGCGTGTCGAGCTTGTGAAGAAATTCGTGATGCAGCACTTCCCCTCGCACTCGTTGTTGGATTATGCTCTTGCTGTCGAAAAGGTGACAACTGCGAAGAAGGACACGGTGAGTGTTGCGCGATCTCTATGATATAGGGCGGATTGCTGACGTTTTGATTCTTTTTTTTTTAGCTCATCCTCAACGTTGACGGGTGTATCGCCGTCTGTTTCGTCGATCTCTTGCGTGACTCGGGCGCATTTACCCCCGAGGAAGCGGATGAATACATTAAGATCGGCACGCTGAACGGCTTGTTCGTCCTCGGTCGCTCAATCGGTTTCATCGGCCACCACCTCGATCAGAAACGCCTCCGTGCGCCATTGTACCGCCATCCCGCCGATGATATCTTCATCAACATGGCAGACTTGCCTCAACCCAGGGTGTTGGGTAAGATGCAGTAAATATAGATATACCGCTTTTTTTTGTTGTGCTTGTTACTGTATGTCGGTGCAAGGTTCCTGTGGTTGGCGCAGTGTGCCAATGTGTACATGCTATCGGCTTGTTTTAGAGATTGGAACAATACGTACGACCTGGTTATGTTCTTGCTGTAATACCTGCGATGTTCGCATCAATAGACTCTGGTTTGGTCTTCCGTTCTGCATAGCGTGTGGTGGTAGCGTGTTATTTACAAAGGTATACTGCATAAGGAATTAACTTGATTTAGCTACGCAACTACGACATATTTTCGATCTACGAAGCACTCGAGAGGGCCCGGGCGTTGGTGAGGACGCCTACCGCGGACCTCGGGGTGAGTTATGATCGATACCGGGTAACTGGTATCGATCGTCCTGCGACCGGCAAGACCCACAAAGGGCAGGGCGGACGTATGTTATTTACGACGCACCGAAGCGGCCAGGTTAGATCCCGCGCCCTGTGTCCTGAGGCACGGCCCTCTCAGTGCTTTGGCTTCCCTTGTATTTTAGCTTTGACATATTCTTTGTAACTTAGATACATTGTCCGCTCGGGCGTCGAGCCACTCGCGCTTTGACGTCACCAGTACTGTACTTAACCCGCCTGTAGCTACAATCTGATTCCCCCCAGTTCCGCATTTCACGTCCGAGTCGTTGGTTTAAGAAGTCACAAGTTTTCAGTCGTATCTACAGTGTCCACTATCTAAGTTCCGAATCTCTCTCGTCTTCCATCTCTCATCTCTCACTTCTTGCCCTCTTGAACACCCGAACCCGCACCTTCCCCTGCAACTGCAAGACAAGCTGAGACTTATTAGAAATATTCACCATAAACTTCAAAGACTGGTTAGGATTCCTTCCTATAATATGCCCATAACAATACTCTAGAATAAGGCCATTACAGACAGCAAACACCTTGTTAAACTATTCTGTTCTACAGCCTCCGTTTCAAGAACCACTCAAGCATTGGCACACAGTGATCAAAATCGAAATAACACTAATCGCAGATGTTCAAAATGCATTTCCAGTTTGTAGTGGCCTTATAAACAAGGCGATTCAAAACCATCAAAACAGGATAAAGTCTTCTGACGAGAAACAAGAGCTCTAAAGTGCAAATGGAACGACAAAAGAAATAAAAATATTACCAGCTGATTATCAGTTGTTCGACCATCTCACACAGATCATGTTTTTATAAGCGAATGTATTAGATGAGGAAAAACCCCATGAACAATGCACTATGTAAACTATGAAGTTTTCAATTCCAGCCAGAGGGGAAGGCGGTTGGGAGAGACAACCCCGAGACGCTAGGCATCCCTTAGAGGTTGACGTTGCTGCAGCCAAGGTTCACGAGGCCGTTCTAAAAGGCTCCATAAGACGACGCCGCGAACAAGAAGACGGAAATGGCTTACGAAGGAGTTACCCTCACAGCACACAGCCTGTTGGTTAGCCTGGCAAGCGGCGGCACCACCGATGATGGTGACGGGGGAGCACTGGGCAGCAACCAAGCCGGTGACTTGAGCGGCAACGGAAGCCAAAACGTTGTTGTTGAAGCTAGAGAGGAAGGAGGAGGCCTACGATAAAATGAACAAACGGTCAAATCCAATCGCCAGAGAGTACGTTACCTGCTGGGTCTGCTGGCAGCACTGGATCTGGCCGTTGTTGCACTTGCTCTCTCCACCGCGGACGGCGAGAGGGTTGGCGACGGCGAGGGCAGCGAGGGAGGCAACAGCGAAGACACGTGCGAACATTGTGGCTGGTAGAGAGAGAGTAGCTGGAATTGAGCTGGTAAAGAGTGTGTGGTGTAACTGGTAGAAGCAGATAGAACTGATGGAGAGCAGAGAGACGAAGACTGCCCTCCTTTTATACCTTTCCTATGCGGCTGAAGTGCATGGCTTTGCGTAAACAGCAAATAATTTTTGGGCGAATATTTGTCGTACGTGACGGGGCCAAGGGTTTGCAAGCTAACCGACCGCGCCAGCGGAGTGACGGACAAAAGTGAGGCGCGTCGCGATTGGCTGGAACTGCGGAACGCGTCCGTTTGTATTGCGCACGTGACTT
>JAYMGJ010000224.1:0-59730 GCA_037178675.1 Scleroderma bovista
GACAGGGTTACCGGACAGAACCGGAGAGGGAGTCGACGGGGGCGCTGGCAAACATTCTGCAAGTGTTCGGAATGTTAAACTGCTCAATACCCAGTCAATCGACAGATTGTAGCGGGTGAGCCAGTTATGTCCGAGAACAATCTTGCATTCAGAATCCAGCGGAGTTAGGTAAAAGGTCATGGGGGTGACATCACCGGATGCAGGGAACTTCACTGATAGGTCGACGGCTTGAGTAATTACAAAGTTCGAGGTGCCATCGAAAAGCCGGAGTACAATCGGGGAAACGGAGTAAGTGAGGAGAGAGTGTCTGAAAGCATATTTGGTATCTACAAAACAGTGCGTGGAACCAGAGTCCACAAGCGCACGGAGTTCTGGTAAATCGTAAGATAAAAGGAAAACATGGGGCATAAGAGAGTTAGGGTCTAAGAGAGCGGACACGTTGAGGCGGGCCTCCTTGGGTGCACTTCCGGAGTCAACGCAGCTCGCCGGTTGTGCGGAGGGCCGGGAGCTGCTTACTCTTTTTTTGACTCGGAGTTGGCACCCAAGTTGGAGTCCGTCTTACTGGACTCAGCAGCGATGGCCGCAGCACGAGCCTTGGCCTTTTTGGTCTTCTTTGGACAGTTGTCCGCGAAATGACCGGTGCCTCCGCAGAACATGCAGAGGTTGTTGTCCAGACGCCGTTTGCGCTCGTCTGCGGTTAATTTCCCGTCCTTACCAAGCTTGTTGGCTAAGTCTGGTCTGGAACCAGAGGAGGACTGGTTGCTGGTCGCTTTAGACGAGCCAGAGGAGTTGGCGGAGCTGGGGGAGTTTCCAGTCTTGGATTTCTCCTGACCGGAGTTGGATGAGTTGCCTCCGGAGTTGGAGGACTTGGTTGTGGACGAGGTGGGCTGACTTTTCGTCGTGCGAGAGATCTCGTCTTTGCGCTCCCAATAGCGCGCGTCGATCTCTTGGCAAAGAGCCCTCAACCCATGCAGAGTCAGGGATTTCCCGACTCGAGCGATTTCGTCCTTGAGACAATCCGGGAGACCGGAGTAAAACAGGCGGCGGAGTGTGCCATCCCCGTAGTCCTGGACCTGCGAGGCGAGTCGGTTGAAGTCTACTATATACCGCGTAACGCGGTGAGCATCCTTCATCCGGAGATGCTCGAGTTGATGCTCAGCATCAGCGATGGGGTCGTGAGGCCCAAAGGTGCTTTGCAGCTCAGCCACGAAGTGGACCCAGCTATCCATCCAGCGTGGACGGTCAGCCGGATCACCGGAGTTGAGGAGGTCCGGTTCGAACCATTCTAGCGTCATTCCTTTTAGGTATGACTGGGCGAAAGTTACCTTTGCCCTATCAAGGCGGAATGCCTTGGCTCGATCCTGGAAACATAGCTCACACTGGACCAGGAAGGTCCTGAGCTTTTTGGGATCCGTGCCGTCAAAGGTATCCGGTTCCTGGACTTTGGCACGGGAGGATGAGGAGTCGTTGGTCCAGCGAGAGGAACGAGAGAGGCGGTTGACGGTGATAGCTAAATTTTGGAAAACAGCTAGACTACGGTCTAGCTCATCCGTTGCGTTGATGAAGTCGTCATCGTCATTGTTGTCATTGTTGTCGCCATCTCCGGGGTCGTCCGGATCAGCTCCGGGTCCGTCCTCGGGGCCAAACCACTGGTGACAGGCAGGTTTGCGACGGTCCAGAGTGGGGTCGTGACGGTAGGGGAATCGATCACCAGAAACGGATTCATGGTGACCAAAGTCCACAGAACCATGAAGGCTCTGGGATGCAGCATCTCAACGCGGAGTCAAAGACGCTGCTGGGTTGCGAGCTGTAAAGCTCTGGAATTGGCTAACGGAAGCCAGAGGTTTCCTGCGGTTAGACAGGGCTTGTTGGGCAGCAGAGAGATGGAGGTCGTCTACTGCACCTGCTTCCTCAGCAAGTGCTGCAGCGGTACGAGCACGAGAGCGCGTAGTCATAGTCATAAGAGATGGAGAACAGTTTGCGTACGAGGTATGGAAACAATGAACCCACACAAGTGCGAGTCTGAAATACTGTCAAGTCCGGGTCTACTCCAGTAGGGGGTCCGGTCAAGTCTGGACGAGCACGGACAAAGGAAGAGGGCAGAGGGCTGGACGAGGGATTAGTCCAGCCGGAGTTGGTGACCGCTTGGATTCAACGACAAGGACGACGTGCGTTGATCCCTTGCGTAGGTTCCGGTCAAGGTGATAGAGACGGAGACGGAGACGGAGACAGGCAGAGACTGGAGTAGTGACTAAGTTGATTTCAGACTGAGGTGTACAAGGTAAACTAGAGGGTACTTATACTAAGTAGAACTAGGGTCGAGTAAATACGGTGACAAGTAAACAACCTAATAGCGGACAAGGGATGACCGGAGTTAGGACTAGGTCAGGTCCAGTGAAAATAAAGTCAGGTCCGTGTAAAATAAATCAGGTCCGGTGAAAATGCTACAAGGTATAGGATATATCGAGTTCACGGAGAACTCACGTCAAGGCAGGGTAGACGGCGAGGTGTAGTAAGAGCGAATGGAGTATAGACCAAGGGTCGTAGTTAGCGGAAGGTTATCTGCACGACCGTTGACCGGAGTAACTGAGAACGACCGGAGTTGAGCTGTAGGCCTGTGATGTGACCGGAGTAACCGGATATGGTCTGGAGTTGGACATGGTCGTAACAGGAACTGGGACCCTGTGGCAACGTATGCTGTAAGTGCTGTCACATACTGTACTATTAAGGTAATTACTGTAGCCACTGTCCCGAAATAAGGGATTTGCTGATGGCCTTTGGACGAGTCGAGAGCGGAGTCGAGGCGATTGCGCCAATTGTCGAGGGCGAGAGGGCTGGTGATGGCAACAGCGATGGATATGGAGACAACAGTGACGATGGTGACATGGGCGACACAACGAGCAGCGGCGATGTCGACTCAAAACGAGTCAAAGTAGCGCTGCTAACTGCAGAGAATCAGTATACGCATTACAGCCCAAGATCGTGACGAAACGACTCACCTGTGTTGTCAAGGCCACCCATCCAACCTGCAAGGTGTCCGTATGGACTCATCAGGCATTGACAGCGACGCGGAAGACTCAAGATCGAGCGAATAAAAGTCAGCGAAGCACAACAAGACAAAATGACTCACCTGACACACACACATGCAACGCAACCACCCAGGAACACCCCGAGACGTGCCTATGGAGTCATTAGACCCAGGTGTCAACGCGGTCGCATCAAGATCGAACCTACAAATGTCAGTTGAACGCAAAATGGCGGAAACGCCTACCTTGGACACGTTAACGCGATCCAGTTGATGCAGAGACCTAGAAAACAAATAGTAAGAAGGTTAGATGAACTTATGTTTGAGTCCAGGATGCAGGGGGAGCGCCGACGCGACGACAGAGACTACGGATGAAGTCATCCATGCACTGCAATCAGCAGGCATATGGAGCACGACACAACTTACCAAATCGGGCAACAATGCGGAAGTCACACACTCAACAAACCTTCGCATCAACAAGTCTCAAATACTATTCGTATCGGACACATTTATTTGGAAACACATTTTTTTGGATATAGCTAAGTACACTCATTAATTACTTTTAACTATCCTTTCTATCCATTACCCCACTCTGTTTATGGGGGAGTGTTGGAGATAAACAGACTGTTATGGTTTGTTTATATACTTACATAAGCATAAAGTGCACATACAGTAGAGTCTATTACCATAGTCCCTCAGTAGCTTGCCAGACTACTGAGGGTGAGTACCATCTACTAACCACCACATCTACCTATTGATACCTTGTAGTTACCCTACAGGTATATACTAATATATAGTAGCTTGCCAGACTACTGAGGTTACCCTACAGCTTCTCCTTCTCCCTTCTTCAGGCTAGACCTTCCCTGTGCAGACCACCACCTTTCTATAGTATCTTCATCTGTCCAGTGGGCAGCCTTCTTGTGAGGTTTTGTCTTTGTAGTATTGCTCTCAGATTCAACAACAGGCCCTTTCGAGCGCAATGAATGGGAGGAGTGTGACCTGTCAGACATGGAAGGAAATGTCGCTAGGTGCAAGAGCACTGCGGTGCTGGTGCACTGCAGCTGTGTACAGGGCAACAGCTCCACATGATCACACGTGACATTGAACTGAACTGAACATTTCAGTTTCAGTTTCGTTCCAGGTTTCACTGTCCAGACTGGACCTAATTTCACTAGCTACAAAATCTATTGAAAAATGTATAAAATGCTGTATAAGAGCCTGACCTTGAAAAATAATGATAGAAGAAGGGTTGTTTCTCAGAAAACAGTGGGCATTAATAAGTAATGGCAGTAACTATTACTATAAAGTTTGTATGGCATCATGCCATTCAGAGATTGTTCTGCTGTACCATTGAATTATGTCAATGGTGTGTCAATCCAATCAAGAAGTCCTAAAAATACACTGGGAATGGAATGATGAGTGGGCTTGCACTCGGATTTTCAAGATTTGCAAACTGGCTGTGTAAAGTGAGTCAGAGGAATACACCGTCAATGAATCACATACCGGAAACAAGGCATATCAACCTGGGAGGACATGAGTAATGACATGACCAAAAGTGAGAGGGATGCATTTACCGGCGCCTTGAATACTACGAAAACATGCGTCTCATCATGAGTATCAAGTGCTTCGCAATCCTCGCATAGATCTTTAGCGCAATAAACGCAGCGGAACCAAGCCCCATGTATTCGTTCCATGCAGCGGTCGCACAGCGCGGCGGAGTGCACAAGGTATGAGAGGTATTCTGAATGGAGTTCAACAAATGCTACCGGAAGGAAGGGAATGGGGCAAACCTTTAGGGTCTGCATTCGGTGCGACCATCCCGAGTGGCCCTGCAGGGACTTTGTAGCTACACAATAAATTGTAAAATTTGACCCTTGAAGAGGCTTACAGCTTACAGTTTGGGGAGGAACGGTTGAGTAGAGACCAGAGGCCGTTGAACTGGCCGTGGTAGTTTGAAGAACGAATGCATCGGATCATGCAACGAATAAGAGCGTTCCTCACACGAGGCACACTGGATTACTATGTCACTGCAAGTCCAAGCGGACACGGAGAGCACTGACCAGGCTATAAACGGCGGGTGATGACGGACATGTCGCACATTGGTACCGTATTCCAAATATGGTCTGTGGAACTCAGTAAATGGAAAGTATAAGTTACGCGATCATACCTCGTTACACCCGTTACAATTTACGTGATGGTCTTTTGGTGTATCGTCCTGGAGATTGAGCTGCATCCTTGACCCCACAACAGTTTGTGCATACGAGGAGTATACAGAAGATGGTTTAGAATGAGGGGTTGTGAGAACCTGGGCCGCATCCCGTCCAGTCCAAAGGTGAATGGCACGGCGTGAAGCTGTTCGCACTTCACTGGATTCAAGCGGGTATGGTATCTACAATAGTCACATTAAACGTGGGCTCCAGTGATGGTCAGATGGAACTATACCTTAATCATGATATGTGAGGAGCTATGGCCACCATCAGCCGAATCCAAGTTTCCAGGTAGCCCCACAGACTCGCAATTCGAACATATGTCAACCGAATCGCAAATTGCACAATGAAAACGGGCCCCAACAATGTCTTGCAGGCAGCTAGAGGATGAATGTTCGGGAGTGCGCGTGAATCGACAATTAAGGTGATAGTACAGGTAAAGATGAACAAACGCACTGGGCACACTTCACTCCGGGATGCTTCATGGCTAGATAATTACGGATAATATAAACCAACTCAAACTGCGTAACTGAGCAGACCCACATGACTCTTCGTTGCTGTCGGGAGGCATAAACGTACTTGGCAAGGCACTGAGCTCTGTCCGGGACTGGGTAGGCCGTGCTAGAACGATTAAGAAAGCATGGGCTGGGTGTATATCGTGGACCTGGCTACGCAAACGCTTCATTGCACCATATTTAACGATGAAGGGTGGATGCTTACCCGTAACAAGCGCGGCACAGGTTGAACTTTTTACAGGACGCACATTTAAAACGCTTGTTCAAAATCATAGAGTTGCACGTAGAGCATTTACACATGTGCATGTCTTCCTGCTCTGTGATTGAGATTTTGTTACAATGAAGATAAGCGGAAAAGTAAGAAATCTGGTCCTTACCGACATCCTCCCAGCCTCGCGGACCCCATACTTTTTCAAAATACGCATGGCGCAATTGACCTTTATGGCGAGGTGCAGAACGCCGCCACAACGACAAAGCAGCTTCAGGAGATGTTGGTTCCAATCCAATGTTGTCCAACCTCTCAGTACTCTCTCGCAAAGCGTGGTATATACCGGCACTCTCAATACATCCAGAACAGAGCTCGTAGCCTACATTCTCGCAAATAGTTCGGGAATTGGATCCATGAGAGCCGTGAAGTGTCGGAGTGCACGTACCCGGTAAAGGAGGTAAAGGTTTGTGTTGTTCACTTTGGGTATGTGACGAATCGACGAGGGTTTGAGTGTCTGGCAATGAGGGAGATGATGAGAGCTGAAGTGTGAGATGGGAAGATGTGGGGAAAGTGTATCCAGGACGAAGGTCCTTCTCGGTGTCATGGCACGAATCCGGACTCATCCTGATCGGAGCAGCGGAGCAACTCTCTGGTTCTTTCTCCCCACAAGTTGCACATACGTAACGTATTGCATCTAATAGCACCCCGCATTCAGAGCACGCAGTGAGGGAACCCGGAGGAGGAGATGTAGATGTATAGTAGAGGACTTCAGGGGGGATATCGATATCCGGCTGCGAATCGGGAATAGATCGACTTGCGTTCGGTTCGTCTGGGAGCCTTTGTTGTGAGGCAAGCCAAGAAAGTTGCATGCTACTTGGTCGAACGTGACCAGATAACGAACCTGCGCAAGGTTCTGGGCGATCTTTGCAGCTGAAACCATCTTCGTGTCCAGAGGGGTGTGTGGTAGAACTGCCAACAGTATAAGAGTAGTAGTATTTCCCCCTTGGGTCCCTTTGCAAGGCCAAACCGCCGCCCATCCGCCCTCCCTGTATTTGTCCTTCAGACAATGACAGCGATATGGAGTTGGTATCCGCGTCAGAAGGTTCAGGAGTAGCACCGAGCATGCTTCTGATGGTTCGCGCATTCTGATCGCGCAACCATGCAGCGCCTCTGTCTTGCGCAGACAAGTTGAGTGCTTCACCGAAAGAAGAAAGCGCACGGGAATGTGGACAATCAGAGAAGGCCTCGACGTGGTGACAAATTTCGGAAACATTTCCGACACCCTCATGGCACTCATTTGCGTCGGAGGTAGTGTAAGGATCTGCGAATGGACCAGTATCATCAGGTAGGTTCCTCGAGCCTTTGTCCTCGTCTTTGCCTGTCTCTGGGATGGAAAACGGATCTCTTCTCACTGCGTGGTGGCTATGGATCGTTGTTGCATCCCCGGGGAAATGAAATGCCGCATTTCCAAAGCGACCACTGTTATCCCTTGAACTTACGGTCACCGAATCGTCATCGATTTCGCTAGTTCCACCAGGTCCGGAAGCACTTGGCCAACTGAGTTCACTGTCACTTTCATTCCTTCCTTTATATTCGTCCAAGCTAGCAAGACTCGAGGTGTCACTCAAGCTTGGCCCATCGTAATCCACCGTGATAAGGACCCGCAATGTGATGCGTTTACTGCCAAAGCTCCGCCCCGAAAGGATGGACGCCGCAGACGACAATGGTGGATCATCCGAACCTGCTTGGAAGTATTGGATCGCTTCGGTGAGATCTGACTCTGTTGTGATGTCGGTGACCTCGCCATCGTCATCCCTGTATGAGATGGCATAGGGAGTGGCATAGAGGGAAAAACATTGCTCGATCTACAGCGTGTCGCATTGAGCATGAAGCAAACATGGAACGATCAAACGTACACGATTGCGGAGGAGGTCGTAGGAGCAATTCCGGGCGGATGCAAAGGATATCCGTTTGTTCCATCGGTCGAAAGTACATTTCACCAGCAGTGGTCTGTCTGGTCGGCCATGCATAGTCGGGTAGGATGCCTCTTGTGAGTACTGTGCTATTCGTATCCGCAGTCGGCTGGAACAGTCTTGGGACAGCCTTGTCACGCCCCTTTCAAACAAATCTGACGCCCGATGAGTACTAATTTGAGTAATATTACAGTAAATGGAGTACGAAGAAGGAAAAAGTGAAGATATGTTGATGATTGGTACAATTGGCTTTCTAAGATAGCCGAGGCACGAGGCGCTTCGTAGAATATAGTCTACGCATCGGTTAAGTGAGGCGCCTCGCCTTTCTCTTCTGCTCGTCTCGCACTGCACATCTGGTCCCTCCCTCAGCGCGCGACGAGCTCGCCCTTTCTTTCGCATTTCCTCAGTGTGCTGTTTCCCTCGTCACACTCACTCGCTCCCACTCCTTGCTTCCTCTCCCTTTGCACACCACCATGCCACCCAATCGTCCTAACCCGCACAACGCTGAACGGCCCGATTTCACCACTGACGAGTACGAGGATGCCCGCATCGCTCTCATCGGCACAGGCGTTCCGGCAGGCACCACTGCCGGCGCGCTGGCACAGATCTGGACTTTCAACAACGAAAGAGACAAGACCGAATGGGACAGGGCTGTCGCCGACGAAGCACAGGCCGAAGAGGCGGCCAGGCAACTCGCTGCAGCATCCGTAGAACTCCTCCGCCAGCAAGAATTAGCTGAAAAAGAAGCCGCCCTAGCCGAAGAGCGCAAAAAACTCAAAAACAAATTCGTACCGGTCCCCAAAGCTAAAGCGCCGGTAGACCTCCTCTGTCTTCCCGCCAAATATGCCCTCAAGCATATGGAAAATGGCACCTACGTAGAACTTTTCTATTTTACGAACGAAGGTATCGCCGACGCAGAAGAAGTAGCTACTGCCCCCAGCGATGAATCGTTTGTCTGGAAACAACAGGATAACGGGACTCCTTCCCTAGTCGAGGCATCTACAGCCAAAAGAGGTCTCAAGACTGACGTGCTCCCGGACGAGAAATTGTCTTGGGAACAATTTTTCGAAGCCACCCCGCGCATGATTCAGTTCATGAAGCGCTACCATTGGCCGCAGGACAGGATAGACATGTTCTGCAGTTTTTTCCTAGGGATACAGAGCCACCGCTGGCGGACTTCCTTGCACCCGCTCTGCAAAAAGTCTCTGCTCTTCTACCAAGCGAAGCAACGGCGCCTTTGGCACCACACCATCGGATCTGACTTTGGTTTCACCCTGGCGGAAATTGAGGAAGAAGTCCTGAGGAACATCAGAGATGAACTAATGCAAACATCTTTCAGTGCAGAATTCAACAAGATGCAATCGGTAGGTTTTCGTTTTTCCCCTCCCTCATCTGGCACACACTGGCCCGCTCACAATGAGCCGCGCTCTGGCTCTGTCACTCTGCTTGATCACGTGTTAACCACTCGTCACAGATTAACAACGCCCAGCTACTGGCCTCGTCGCCACGCTACCCCCCCACTGCTAACTCCTCCCACTCCCTCAAACGATCGGCCCCCTTCTCCCCCTCGGCAGATTCGACAGACCCTCAGAGCAAAAGACATCGCTTTCGTGCCCCCTCCCCGCCAAAGGACAACACTGCCAACTCCTCCACCTCGACCCACTCGGCCAACCCACCTATCCTCTCTGTCTGCGCCGTTTGCCTCGGCCGGGATCGCCACACAACTTCCGAATGCACCGCTGCCCTCACCTGGGACAAACAATTCGAGACCCTATGCACACGAAACAACCGTGCCCTCATCACCCGCGCCAACAAGCAGGCAGTTTGTGCCAAATGGCAGCGAGAGGCCGGCTGTAAAGACAAACATACCTATCTCCACATGTGTTCAGGTTGTGCCGCCTCCACTCACGGCGCTAGTCTCTGCCCTCGAGCGCAGAAAGCGGCTCCCACTAACCCCATATAATGCCTGCGCGTGGGAGCACGAGCTCTCCAGTGCGGGCCTTCTGCCGCGCTTCTCAAAGATTCTTCCCGGTTTATCTCAAGGCTTCGTTATTAACTTCCCTCCCATTCTCCGTACGCAATCCCCCCCTAATAATAGTTCTGTCCTCTCGTATGCAGCAGAATTTAATACGATCATTTGTAAAGAACTGGTCAAAGGTAGATATCTAGGCCCCTTTCCCCTCCCTTTAATAGAACAAGCCCTTGGCCCTTACCAGTCGTCCCCCCTCTCCATTATACCAAAAATTGGACGCCCAGGAAAATTTCGCATCATCCAAAACTTTTCTTTCCCCCTTATCCCCTCTATAGAATTCCCCAATCCATCAATCAACCATGACATAGCGGCAGAAGATTTTCCCACCACCTGGGGTAAATTTTCTTTAATATATGACCTCATTTCGCGCCTCCCCCCAGGCTCCGAAGCTGCCACCCGCGATGTGGCGGAAGCCTACCGCACTATTCCTGTCCACCCGTCCCAATGGCCAGCTGGAGTCGTAAAGTTATCAGATACAATGGGTTGCATAGACACCAACTTAGCCTTTGGGTCGACCCCCGCAGCGGGGGCTTACGGACACATCTCAGATGCTTGCTGCGAAATTTTCCGTTTCCATGGCATTGGCCCAGTTGACAAATGGGTGGATGACCATATCTTTTTCCGAGTGCGCACCCGACACCTCAACAGTTATAACAAAGACCGGCACTCCCAACACCTGGACATACTAAATCACCCCCTGCACCCTCTACACTCTGGGGGTCGCCTATGGTTCCAAGGGCGTCGCCGATCGGACTCATCATTTGACGAGTTTAATGAAGATTGCAAACACCCTTTAAAGGATCTCTCCGCCCTATCCCCTCGAGCCTATCATGATGCTTTGTTTTCGTACAGCCTCCATGACATCGACACATTGTCGAGATCCATTGGCATACCCTGGGAACTCTCCAAAGACCAGCCTTTTGGCCCGTCCACTACCTACATAGGTTTTGAATGGAGCCTGCAACTGTTAACTGTGTCCTTGAGTGGCCCAAAAGTAACTAAGTATCTCGGAGCGATTGCAGACTGGCACCAGCGCAGCAGACATGTCCTTCAGGACATGCAAAGCCTGCACGGGAAATTGCTCCACACGTGTGCGGTGATACCTCGAGGCCGAGCTTACCTCACAGGCCTCGAACGCATGATCAGTTTGTGCACGCCCAAACCTTTCCTCCCGCACCGCCCCGAAAAAACAATTGCAGATGATCTGATCTGGTGGCACAATGTCCTATCATCCAACCTCACAACTCGACGCATCCACGTCCCCCCAAATTATGCCGACATTTCTGCCTTTTCCGATGCAAGCTCCTCGTTCGGCATCGGCATTGTCATTGGCGACAGATGGCGAGCATGGCGCCTCCATCCAAACTGGCAGTCCCTTGGAGGAAAGCGGGACATCAGTTGGGCTGAAGCCGTTGGTTTCGAGCTCCTCATTTATACCATCGCCACTATTAAATTTCCCCACTCTGCATTCATCGCCTTCGGAGACAATATGGGCATCGTCGAAGGATGGTATAATAGCCGCCACCGAAACCCTCCTGCCAATGAAGCCTTCAGACGCATTCACCTTTTCATCCACTCACTCCCCCGGAAATTTGACATCCACACCAAATACATCCCCAGTGAAGCCAACCCTGCAGATGGCCCATCCAGGGGCATTCTCGGGCATCCCAGCAAGCTTCTTCCTGACATCCCCATCCCTGAATCCATCCGCCACCTCCTCGAGGTCGCCGCCCCAGGTTGAAACACCCCCAGTAGTGCCCCTGTTGATTCCCATTCCGATCACCCCCAGTGCGAGTCCCCACAACAACAGAATCCATCCCGCGCCCCAAAAACCTCACGTGCTTTCCCCCAAGTTTGTTTCTCCCCCCGTGCTACCTCTGGCACAGGTATCCTCGAACCCTCTTCCATACCGCTCGGGTCTCACACCTTCCCCTTCCCCCTTTCGCCCACACTGCTTGGCGAAAGACCGCCTCCTGCACTGGAAACCTTCTGCCACAAGCACAGACCCGCCACATACCATACACCCCATCTTATCGGAGGCCGACTTTGACCGTATACTAAACGTCATCGATGCTTCATGGGGAAGCAACACCAAAGCTACTTACGGCGCGGGCCTTTTGGTTTTCCATGTTTTCTGTGATTCGCGTAATGTACCCGAAATAGACAGATGCCCGGTATCCCAACCATTACTCCTCTCTTTCATCTCAACTTGCGCAGGCACTTATTCTGGTAACACTTTATCTAACTACATCGCAGGCATTCGCGCCTGGCACATGTTACATGGCAGGCCTTGGCTCCTGGACGCGGATACTTTAAAAGCCACCATGGAGGGAGCCGCTCGTCTCGCTCCCCCCTCAGCCAAACGTCCCCAACGAGACCCATTCACCCCCGACATAATCACCCTCTTCAAATCCCAACTCAATCTAGACGACCCTCTAGAGGCTGCCGTCTACGCATGCATCACCGTCTGCTTCTGGGGTGTCGCGAGAGTAGGCGAATTCACGGTCCCCAGCTTCAGCGCCTTTGACCCGGCCAAACACATTACCCGAGCAGGTCTCGCGCAAGTCGCAGACCGAAACGGCTTAACGGTACTCAAATTTCACCTACCGTGGACGAAAACTTCCAGAGCATCTGGCAAAGGGGAGTCAGTCCAATGCGCCCAACAGAACGGACCGGCAGACCCTATAGCCGCCCTAGACAACCACTTCCGCATCAATTCCGTCGCCCCAAACGAACACCTGTTCTCCTGGACACACTCCAGCGGAAAGCGGCGCCCTCTAAGCAAAAAAGAACTAACCAGTAAAATCAACAAGCTCGCGAATCTGTTCAACCTTCCGAACCTCAAAGGCCACAGCCTCCGCATCGGAGGAACTTTAGAATACCTACTGCGAGGAGTACCTTTCGATGTCATCCAGTCACACGGACGTTGGGCTGGCAGCGCATTTACAATTTACCTTCGTAAACATGCCATGATTTTAGCCCCATACTTACAAGCATCCCCAGTACTAGAACCTTTCGTTAGATACACACAACCGCCAGTAAGATAACCAGATAAGTTTCAACTCTGCCATAGAGCTCCTTCGCCTGCTAGGGTTCTCGTCTTCGCCTTTCGCGTCGCTCCCTCCTTCTGTCTGGGTACAGCTCAGCCTCCCTAGCGGTTTCGTTTCGGGCCGGAAGCCCCCCCAGGGCTTCGCCCAAATCTCTACGTAGCTCCCAACACGATAGTATCTATCATCTTTTCCCCCAAAGCAATTTGATTGCTTCTTTTTCCCTCTCTCAGCTGAACGCTCCGAGGCATAGATGGCTTTCTAAGATAGCCGAGGCACGAGGCGCTTCGTAGAATATAGTCTACGCATCGGTTAAGTGAGGCGCCTCGCCTTTCTCTTCTGCTCGTCTCGCACTGCACATCTGGTCCCTCCCTCAGCGCGCGACGAGCTCGCCCTTTCTTTCGCACCCACCACACCACACCCTCTCTCAGGCCCTCGCGTGAGCCCTCCCCATCACCTACTGTTCTCTCCCGCCTTTCCTCCCGCTCGACGCGTTCCGCTCACCCACAAGGGTTCGGCTTCCACTGACCTGCTCGGCTCCCATCCCGCCCTCACAGCTCAGCCTCCCTAGCGGTTTCGTTTCGGGCCGGAAGCCCCCCCAGGGCTTCGCCCAAATCTCTACGTAGCTCCCAACACGATAGTATCTATCATCTTTTCCCCCAAAGCAATTTGATTGCTTCTTTTTCCCTCTCTCAGCTGAACGCTCCGAGGCATAGATAATAACAACAGAAAAGTGTATGCGTGTACATGTTCAGCGTTCAGATAATTAGGTGATACTAAGACAAGTGGAAACTACCAACCCCTTCCTTCATGGCCGTCCGCAACCTTTCTTTCATGACTTTCTTCGAGCTATACTCCGGTAACTTCAAGTAATTTACACACGTCATCACACTTGGGAGGTAGTCATCAGGTGTTAGTGGAGACTCGGCAGGCTTGCGGACGACTGTAAGTGGCGGATTAAGACCGCGGAACCCTGGAACAAAAATACATAAACGGAAGCAAACACAAGGCTATAAGGAGACACGAACCTCCAATGGGCAGTTTCGGACTTCCTGTGATGAACTGCAAGTAGTTGCGACGAGTGCACGAATCGAATTCCGTCATCAACTCAATCAATTCACGGATGGACCGGCTTTCTCCATTGAAACCGTGATCTGCCTTGAGAGCTTCGCTGAGGGCTATCCGCACCTGGTCAGTAAATGAAGTGAGTAATGTCGTGAACCGACGTACTCTCAGCAGCCCAATCTTCATCAGAATTGCCAAACAACATAACCAGCTCGTCCGCAGAGAATGCTTGTAAATCAGTTATAGGAAAGACTTTTGAGAAACCTTCACGGAAAGCTTTCGCCTGAGGCTGAACCCCCGATCCTAGGATTGCATTTAAAACCTCGTAAACGTATTGCTCGACGTTCTCCGACGTGACAGGAATATCACGGCCACCGGGCTAATGCCGGACTTATGAGAACCTATGGACCGTTGGTGACAGTATGCTTACCCTGAGTTCTATGTCGTAGCCTGGCAGTGTAAAGTCGAGCGCAAGATCCTCCACGTTTACGATGTCTATCAAAGCAATCTTGCGGAAAAGCTTTCCGTTTGTCCAAACATCAGAGCTGATCATACACAAGGTAAACTAACCACACCTTCTCATTCTGGCCTTTAATGGATACATGGCCCTGAAGCTTAGCAAGAGAGTTAGCGAGGTCGTTATCAACCAGCTAGGGGCATTCGTTAGGAGGTACAAGATGTCAGACTAGTCACCGTACCCTCAAGGAATCGATAGTCAACGGGACTTCCTCCCCAAGGACAAGCTTGATGAAGATCTTATTGAAAGAGAGGTCAATGATCCTAGAGTCCAACATCGCTTTTGCTACGTATTGTCCGACAACACGAAGGATGTGTGTACGTTTCCTAATGAAAACGGATTTACCATTTCATAGCACAGATGAATTATTGACTTACTGTCCACCATCATTGGCGATGTCATCGGGACTGATGGGCGCTGGATAAAGTCCTGCTGGGTGATAGACGTGAACGCCAGGTGAGCTTGGATCAGCGTCACGCCAGATCTTGAGGTCCTTGCGCGCGAATTCTTTCGACACCAACGAGTAAAATTCAAGCGTGGGGCCCAAACCAGTCCCGACTTCCTCGAAGTACTCAACCTCGAGGATGGACGATGAAGACCCATAGAGCTCAAAGACTTTGACTGCAGATTCAAGGATATGTTTGCGAGCAATGCGGACCTTTTGACGCTGAAGGCGGCCGAGGAAACCTATACCGTCATCGCGGCGTGAACTGTCCTGCGTCCGGCCCTGCTGGCTTTGCCACTTCAGGATAAGTCGTGCGTAACCAAACGACGTTGACTGCAGATAGTTGTATCTGGTTGCAAACGGAAAGAGGAACGGGAAATTCTGGGGTAGGTCAATGGCCCAGTCAGGTAGACAAGAACTAGACAGTTTGCAAGTCAGGGGTGGCATCTCATGCCGCGAAGCTACACACCTGGCAACGATCATGGGTTCCTCTAGTTGACGGTTCAACTTTGCCGTAAGCTTATTGTTGATGAATGCCGATTCGGGCAAAGCACGATTATCCAAAGGTCTGGTTGGGCGTTCAGACTCTGCCGCGTTAAGCTTGTGTAAAACGCGTAGGAGGCGCAGAATTTTGGCATGAGGCACTTCATCCGGTAGAGATGAAAGAGTCGGACTCGGTGACCTTATCTTTGCAGGAGCATCACCTCGCACTAAACCCAACGTCAAAACAAGGAATCAACCATATAGTCTAGCACATTCACCTTCTGGACCTGGAGGTGGTCCATTGACTTTATGGAACTTCACTGTATAGACACCTTGCCACATGGAACTTGAAGGTTGGTTGCCAGACTTTTTCCTCATTTCCTGTTGGTGAATAGCACCGTAAATTGTCAGGTCCAACGGGAGAACATGATCATCCATCGAAAACTCAAGGTGCCAATCGACTGGCTTAGCCTTCAGAGCAGCTGCATAGGTGGATTTGCTTGCGACTCCAAAGCGCCCTGTAGATACTGTTGGAGTATCCTTGGACGAGTTTGGCGTTGCGACGCGGGTGCCCTCGGGCGTTTGTGCCTCCACTCTTCCTCCGTCTATCGGAGAAAGGGTGTGAAAGGTGTGTGTACGTAGAAGTTGGTGAACTGACCTTCTGCAATAGACAACGTAACTGTTCTATCTGCCGCTGCATCCACATCATCGTCCTCAAAAACCTACATAAGAAAAGATTAAATTAATTCAACACAAAGAACCGTCACTGACCTCTGCATCTACATCATCGTCTGTGAATTCAGCGGTGAACCCGGTGTCATTCAAGATGGTTTCTTCTCGCCGTGAGCTGCTGGATTGTGGGGGGGCAGGGGTAGTGGACATGCTGTCAACGGTGGCATCGGCACTGCCAGAGGATCCATTTTTGGCGCTTAACCTTTGACTGCGACGCCGCCGGACTTCATTAAACGGAGCGGGTGTATCTAAGGAAGTCGGCGCGGATAACGTTTCGATGGGATGGCTGGTTTGCCCATCGGCTTCGTGTGGAGCACGAGATGTAACTCTGGGACCAAATCCTGATGCTGCCAATGCAGCGAGCATGTTGGACAGACGGCCGCTCGATAAGACTCCTGCAACCCTGGGTCGCAAGTAGTCGTTTAGGGCTTGGAAAGTCGCAATGGCATGGATTGACACCACCATGTTTTGCAAGCTGCGTGGTATGTCGGAGTCGTCGTCGGTCACAAGCCTCAGACGAAGCTGTCGAGCAAGCAACGATGGCGAGCTACGCTTTGAGTCGTCGCTGCCCTGAGCTATCGCAATGACCTCGAAATTTTCCATTCTTGTCAAACTTTCTTGGAGTTTCTTGACCAAAATTGCGAATGGCGAGTGACCCGAGCTATCGCCTCTAGGAATCTTTGTGAAAGCTTCGAATAGAAGCTCTTGACGCCGTTTCATAGGAACCACACCTTTCTCGGTTGCGAAACGAAGTAGCCCTTCCACAGCCCCGCTTTGGAGAAGTTCAAAACTAGAGACGGGTGCATTTGAGGTAAAATGCTCTGCCAAGTCCCTTAGACCGGATACCATGACTTGCTCGGTCGCATCTGGCGCAGAAAGCTTGGTCACCAAACGCCGGAATTCATCAAAAGATTTGTCTCCATCACTCTCCTCTTGGCCTAGTGCATACTTAAAGCGAATAACACGTGCACGCAATGTGATAGCGTCTTCTGGCTCTAGTGACAGTGAATGGATCCTCTTGTATCCAGGGATAGAAGACGAGATGTGCAAAGAAACTGGCGGGGAATGCATAGTTGCAGTTGTATCAGAAGTATCCTTATCCTTTGCCTTGACCGTGGAGAGCGTCCTTGAGGCAAAAGCTTCAATCTCATGGAACACACCCTCTCTCCTGAGGACTGGTCTATAATCTGCGGGTACCTTCTGCAGAAGGAGGTCAACAAGTTGCATTGCCCCAATAACCAAAGATGGGTGGTCCTTGGAAGACAAGATGGAAGAAGCGAAACTCGCTACGGGAACCATCTGGGGGAAAATGAGCAAGTACTTGGGACCAGGGTGACAACACTACTTACATGGAGAGCAGCTCGAAGGTCATCACCTTCCAGGAAGCCCACTGCCTTCAATAGGCCAGTCAACGTCTTGATTCTGATTGGAGTGATGACGCTTGCAGCATATACGTCAACAAGGACGGGCACCATCAGCTGCATGAAGCGTCCGACAACTTCGGGCTTTGAGCGTAGCAACTCCATCCTGATAACAACAGGATCGGCCATAGATGCTGGGTGGGACGGCTCGTCGACATCCTGGGTCTGCGTATCTGACTCTTGAGTAGCTTCATTCTGCCCCAAATGCACATGTTGCAATGAATCCAGAGGCACCATTGAAGATAAGGCGTGTGACGGCGGCACAGTTGCGTGACGGTCTGCTTTAGCCTTTGCTTTTACCATACGTGCCAGTGCCTTGTCAGTATATCCTTTGTGGTCGAAGACGCCGTCTTCTCGACAAAACAAGGTATTAAAAGTAGACACAAGCTGCGGGATAAAGATGCGTACCTTTTGGAAGTGGTGGCATGAGTTCAGAGATGAGGCTAAGGGCCTCTTCTACTTGGTCCTTGGGACGATGAGCAAGATTTGCCATTACAGTTACATGGGTGACATCCCGCTTAGCAGCATCGTCGTTCAGTCTAGAAGGGGGGATTACCCCGGTAAGGATGTGGTACAAGGTGTCGACAACATCTGCTTGCAGCAGCGTGATCGCAATCTTTGGGCTGGCACGGGCAGCAGTAGCCAAAGCTCTCAAGAGCAAGGTGTACGTATTGGCAGCGATCATCGGCGAACCTCCTGAGGGCATGAGGAGTAAATTGATGGCACGAATGGAAGTTTCGTCCAAGAGATTCTCCAAGTTCTCAGTCGAGGCGCGGTGGTAAGAATCGATGACTCGAATGACACAGAGGCATGCAAATTCGACTAATCTCTGGTCGGAATATCCCAGACAGTTGCGAATGATCGAGAAGACGCCACGGATCATGGGATAGTGGTCCGAGGAGATGTTTCTGCAGCAGTTTGCTGCAGCCTGTAGCGCAGTCCTTTGGACGGCAATCGAAAAGAAGTCAAGGTAATTCAGTAGGGCCGCTAAGCCGTTCTCGCGGACAATGGAACTTGGGAATTCTTCCGAAATCTTCTCCAACGTCTAAGGCAACATGATCAGAGTTGATTCGCAAACGACAAGGGCCCGACTTACACTGAGGGTCTGCTCGGCCAGGTCGATATAAGATATCTCTATCAGTTTGCTGCAGAGGACGGGAATGGCACCATGATAAACAACGGTATGCGCCACTCCAGGAAGAGCTTCCATTAGATTAGCGAGACAACGGCACGCAAGTACCTGGGCTTCCAGATTTTCGTCTCCTTGGAATGAGCCAGCTGTACTCAGAGCCAGAGCTGCGGCGACTGCGGCGTCTTCTTGGTCGTCACCATCGTCACCACCCCCATCGTCACCACCCCCATCGTCACCACCCTCGTCTTCATCTTCATTTACACCCCGTCCGCCTAAAATCTTCACTAGTTCTCTCACAAATTCCTCGACCTGGAACGACCCCGCCAAAGTGTCTTCTGTGCTTATGGACAGGAGCTCACTGAGCTCCTGCAAAGTTAAAAGACGCGTGGCTGGACTTGCAGTAGATTTGATATTGTTTAGCATGGTTTTCAGGCGGCCGGAAAGGGAGACCATATAGGAGCCAAATTGACGATAGTCGCCGAAGATGGCCATAGCGGCAGATTCATCCAGCCCTGCAAAGTTTCGGACGGCGCCTGTTGGCACGGACTCATCCTCGTCACCGCCATCGTCGACTTCGCCTTCTCCATGAGGACCTTCGTTATCGTGGACATCCAAATCGTCATCGTGATCGCCATAATTGTCTCCATGCTCGTCATGGACGGGTCCTTCAAACTTCATCGTGGGGGCATCCAACATTTCCACGTCATCGTCATTCAGTCTTGCGGCGCTGGAAGAAGGGCCACTCCTGGCCTTGGCCGCCACTTTGCCCTTTGTTGGGGCCCTGAATGGCACCATGCTCAGTGCCTGAGCTGAAGAGAGGAAACTCGACTTACTTTATCTTTTTGGGCATGGAGGTAGATGATGTCGAGGGGTCTGTTCTGGATCTCAAGGAGTATGCGGTGCTTCTGGTGCGTTTCGAAGAGGATAAGGCAGTAGTTGGAGCGTCTTCTTCGGAATCGGCTTCAGGAGCTGCCCGTTTCTTCCCTTTCCGGTCCTTTGTAGGCTCGTTGATGGTTAACGATGAAGCTGAGACTGATGGGAAAGTGGCTCTCCGAGCCCTAGCATCCCGGTAGATCCAGTGTCAGAATAAGGGGTGGCGGATAATCATGGGATGGACAGACCTTTTGATGGCTCTTGTAGACTCGTCGCTGGACTCCTTTACTTTACTCTTGCCTGTACTGCCTTCTCGAGCTCGCTTGTTCTTGGATGTAGTTGGTTTGGATGAGCGAGGGTTGTCAGAGGGGGCAGCTGATTGGTCTGCGGAGTCGCTGTCCTTGTCTCTTGCTTGGTCACGTTCTTTCTCCTTCTGACGGGCTGCTTTTACTCTCGCGCTTGAGCGAGTCGATCGTTGTTCAGGGACGGTAGTTGAGGGTGAGGCGGGCTGGAGTCGAAGAAACTCTGACTGGAGTGGCTGCGAGGTGGTGGTGCTGGAGCTGGCGGCTTCGAATTGATGGGTTGGTTGTAAGTCCATTTAGAACATGCCCCCAGCCATCGAATCTGGAGCACGGAAGGATGACAGTCTGAAGGCCCTCGTAGTCGGCCACGAAAGTTTCACGCAAAGGTGCTGCAACTTTCGGACTCGCAAGTTATTCGACAACGGCCGCAGGCAAGAGCGTGCGAACAACAGGTGGCAAAGGCACAGATGCCGAGTGGCTTGGGACTAGTAAGTACAAAGTAAACCCCTATGTCTGCCATTCCCCCAACACCTCCTCGACGCTGCGCACCAAGACGTCCACCATCTGGTCGATTTCCTCCCTAATCGCATTGTACGCAGGACCAAGTATAATATGATCCCCCTTGGTGCCCTCAATGTTGGCACCACCGGTAATGCCCATTACAATCAGCCCATTGTCAAAGCATCGCGCCTGGACAGCCATTGCAAACGACTCCCCCTTGCCATCCATGTTCGCAGCCTCCGGAACATCAAAGTCAAACTCGATCCCCCAGAATGCACCTCGCCCCCGGATATCGAAGCAAAATGGCCTGGAGATGGCGCCTTCAGCTTGTAACCCTTGCCGAAGGAGCATGCTCATCAGCTCGCCGTTCTCCACAGCCCGTGACAGTAAGTTTTCCTCAGAAATGACCCTCTGCACAGCCAGTGCGGCAACACAAGCCAGTGGATGGGCCTGCACACATCACATTCAGTACCACTTGGCAGAGAATGATCAAATGATTCACCTGATACGTGTGGCCATGCTTGAGAAGTCCCGAACCACCCTTGATGCCTCTGGAAACTCTGGGGGACATTAAAACTGCACCGATGGACGCATATCTATGCATGGGTCAGCCTCCGTCAGCAGAAAAGTGATGCACCCACCCTCCACCCAGTCCTTTGGCAACCGCCTGGATGTCGGGTGAGGCGCCATCACCGACACTCTGCCAAGCATGCAGGGATCCCATGCCTAGTGGAAGGGATAGCATCGGCATTTTGCTGACTTGCAGGACACTTACGACCCATTCCAGACATGACTTCGTCCAGGATGAACAGTGCACCATACTTCTCACATACCGATTTCATCGCCGCAAAATACCCCTTCGGTGCTCCAACTACTCCTGTGGTAGCACCAACCACGGTCTCTGCGACAACTGCGACACAGGTCACTCACGTGGAACGAATTTGACAAGGTGTACTGACATCCTATCACAGTATCCGAGCCGAGTTCAAGAAACTTGTCCTCTAGTTCTTGTCGCAGCCGTTCGACGTACTGTTCTCCTGTCTCGTCGTCTCTCTGGAAGCGTTTGGCATACGCAGGCGACACATGATGGAAGTGCTCTATGTCTAGAATGTCCGCATATGGCGCACGCCGGGTTGGGTGGTAGGCAAGCGACAACGTGCTGAGTGTGTTTCCGTGGAATGACAGTTGTCTGGCGATGAAAATTTTCCGCTTCGGTTGACCAGTTTCCACATAATACTAACTATTGCATTAGAGGCGATATTTCTATTCGCCGCCGAAAAACCCACCTGTCGTGCGAGCTTGATAACTGCCTCCATGGCTTCAGAACCTGATATGTGTGGTTCGATACGATGTATCAGATGAAGGGCTTGTTTCTCTCACCCCCTGAGGCGAAGGCAACAAGCTCGAACGCCCCGTCACTGCTGTCCACAAGGAATTTAGCCAGCTCCTCGGCAGGTTTACTGGACAGTTGCATGTTGTAGATATCTAATCGGTATAATTAGCGATTAATAGAGCTCATGGACGTTTACTTACACGTCAAGGTATCGAGCTGGTCCTTGATCGCCTTGATCACCTTGGGATGACTGGTGCCGAGGCAAGACACTGCTGCACCCCCAACACCGTCAATAAGGCGTTTACCATCTTCTAGTTCAACATATACTCCTTTGGCGGCGACAGCCACGGGAGGAAGCCACGGTGTCCTATGCAGGATCGCGGTGGCCCTGGAGGACATGGAAACTGTGGATCAAGCTCAGTGGAATCACAACAAGGAGAGTTACGGTGGTGCCCGATCGCGATGGAATCATCAAATTCAAAGTGTAATATGATTCCCCTATGAGTCACACTTCAGGAGTCGGATAAGCAGCAATTCAAACGTACTGATCTCGGTCAACGATGTCGAAGTTGAAGTGATTGAAATTGTTCGTAAGACAGGAGCTAGTACGTAAGACAAACTTGGAAGTTGCACGAGTTGACTCGCCTTCAAGTACAGACATACTGTGATATCGACACATGGCCCGTCCTTCGACGAAAAAGCGCAAGGAGGCACCACAGAATGGCTCGCTACTTGCCTTTTTTTCTGCTGCATCTGCCGCAAAAAAGGGCAGGGTTCAAACAGATGTAGCCCCAGCCAGTGAGGTTATTATTATTGACTCTGACGACGAGGACAATCCCACAAACCCAAACGGTGGGGAATGCCTGTTCAAAACGACAGCCTGCGATCCGGCACATTCTTCATCGAGCTCTTCTAATGCAGGACCCACAGACAGAGAATGTGCACCTACATTCGGTAAGCCATCAACGTTATTACTTGCAGATGGACCCCCACTTCAAGAACCCTTGTGCCCTGTTCCACCCAACGCTCTGCACTCAAGTTGCAAAATGCCAGGGTCTGCAACGTCTATATTCGGGGTGGCTAGTTCTCTCCTTCGGACGGCATTGACCCCACAACCTCTTCCTTGTGGCAATGACAGCAAAGCCGATTCTTGCGACAGAAATATAGAAAGAAGTATACCTTCCACTACCCGTGACTGTCAAGTGCCTCAGCAATCCACGCTTACCACCTGGCCAGTGGGTGTAGACGCAGCCGAATTTTCGAGACTTGGGAGTGAGGAATGGGATGCTGGCGATGATGAACTTGTCCCGGAAACGTTCGACGGAGAAGTGGGTAATCATATCGAGGGTAATCCTGATGGGGTCCTATCAGGTCTCTGTCCAATATGTGGTAGAGAATTGTCAGGGGTATCCGAGATTGTGCGCATATGTCATAACTTCGAGAAGAATAACAATTGACTCAATGCTACTCGCAGGAGCTACAAGACCACGTCAATAAGTGCCTAGACCTGGCTTCATCACCGAATGGCGTTGCTGAGTTGGGCCATGCACATCCACCCGAGTCATCTGATTCAAACAATCGAGAGGGTGCTCCGAATCTGTTCTCTGTGCTCATGAGCTCTTGCAGGGAGAACCAAATGTGGAAGGAAGCTGACGGCGCCGGGGATCACAACTCCAAACCGACCCGAACTTCTGGGAACCGCAGGAAGGCTCCGTTCTACAAGGTCTTGCAGGGCATGCCCATTGCAGTGGATGCTTTTCGATATGGCACCATACCTGGCGTATCTGCCTATTTTCTCACGTTCGATTCCCAATTATACCCATCCGCACATGCTGAACCTGCTTGCAGACATGCACACTCTGATCACTACACAAATTTAGCATCCAGTTGGAAGAGCGGCCCGATTTATTGTTCCGGTGAGTCATGCCGATATATCGAATGCTCTTAATGCATACTTATATTCAAACAAGAGGGAACGGCAAATCTAATCATACACATGCTCACTGTCGATCGCAAATGGGTTCATCCATTACCAATGAATACGCCTATCGTGATACCCGATACTGACGGAGTTACAGTAACCCTCATCGAAGCAAATCATTGTCCGGGTTCTTGTTTGTTCTTTTTTGAGGGGCCCCAGACCGTCAACGCAGGCGACAGCGTATATACTTCCCCCTTCGTGGGGTCGCCAAAGACTTTTCGGTACCTGCACTGTGGCGACTTTCGAGCGTCCCCGCAACATGTCCTTCACCCTGCAATCAGGGGAAAGCACATTGACCACATATATTTGGACACCACTTATTTAGACCCTAAGGTGCGTCAACTAGACGGTTTCAAGGCAGAGGCGCTGCTGACGTGTATAATAGTATGTATTCCCGCCCCAACCGCAAGTTATATATGCTTGCGCAGAATTAGCACGGAGGATCGTAGCTGGTGAACCCGTTGGACCGATCGACGCCAATGGAAAACGCGACACTACCATACACGAATGGGTCAATTCTCGCCCCCAGTGCGAACGCGAAGAAAAGAGACAGGCCCAAGGAAGAACATTGGTCGCCATCGGGTTGGTGCTTATTTTCTTATAGGTGGAATACTTCACGAGCTGTATAGAACGTACTCCATCGGGAAGGAGCGCATAGTCAAAGGTGAGAAAGTTCGGCAATGTGATTGATAATTGTCCTCATTGGTATTGCCAGCGGTTGCGCAAGCTCTTCAGGCGAAGATTTATTGTGATGAACGCAAGATGGCCATTTTACTGTGCCAAAACGACCAGCAACTCCATGACTTGCTGACTTCTGATCCCCTCGAAGGTGGTATCCACCTATTACCTCTTGGTCTCATCACATCGGACAAGCTCCAATCTTACGTCCAGCGTTTTGGGGACACATTTTCACGGGTGATTGGCTTTCGCCCAACTGGGTGGTCGTAAGTGCATTGTTCTGATTCTACTATGTCGGCTCCATGCAAGATTCCAGATACATACCACCCGTAGGTAACAACCCCAATCCGACCATTCCGGTCATTGTCTCTCAAGGTCAAACACGTTCGTTTTCTTATACGGATCTGCGACTGGCCCAAAAGGCTACATATGCGGTACAATTATATGGTGTCCCGTATTCAGAGCACAGTTCCTTCTTCGAGCTGACGTGCTTCGCAATGTCTTGTGACTGGAGCAGGATTATCCCTACCGTGAGCGTTGGAAGTGAAAAGGGGAGAGCAAAGATGGCACTGTGGATCCAACGTTGGGAGGCAGAAAGGAAACGAGGCAAGATCTCTTTCATCGAGCCAAGAGCAGCAGACTACTGGTGATCCAGCATGCGATGTACTTCGAGAATGATGGCTATGTGATTGTGCATATTTTCATTGAATTGCATACACATGGAGGCTATAAGAGTGAATGAAGGACAACAGTGCGGCATCTACTGCTCAGCAGCCCGCTTCCTCCGGAGATCTCTCTCTTCGGAAATAGTGAGCTTGATGCCCTTGCCCCGAGGTAGCGATATCCACGGTTTGTTGCCCTCACCAATGACGAAGATGTTGGTGATGCTACAAGTGACAGGGATTAGTACAGACAGGGCTTACCCAGACTATGACGTACCGAGTGGCAAAGGTACGGTCGAGTGTGTCTTTTACATGAACAATATCGAAGCCACCAATATGCTTTTCGCGGTGAGTAATAACGCCAGCACGACCCATGCTGCGTCCACCAGTAATCATCACAAGGTTACCGGTATCAAATCTTACAAAGTCTACAATCTTTCCCTGCTCAAGGTCGAATTTGACGGTGTCGTTAACCCTGATAGCGGGGTCGGGATACCGGATGGTCCGGCCATCATGGGTTACAATGTGGGGAACGCCCTTGGCACCCAAAGCAACTTTACGGACCTTGAGGAGTTTGTAGGAAGCCTCCTCTGGGGTGATGCGGTGGATGGTGAAACGGCCCTTGACATCATACAAAAGGCGGAAGTGTTCGCCGGATTTTTCAATGGAAATAGTGTCTATATGAGATGGTAATTGGAGGTGAAAAATAAGAAAAGTAAGAAAGCTTACCCATGAAACCAGCAGGGTAAGTGGTGTCAGTGCGAACTTTTCCATCTACCTTGATCAGCCGTTGCTTGACAATTGCAGTGACTTCACGTCCGGTCAACGCATACTTCAACCTGTTGCGAAGGAAAATCACAAGGGGCAAGGATTCACGGAGTTTGTGGGGACCAGGAGATGGACGGGGAGCCTGGCGGAAGATGACATGTCGAATGGCCGTTTGCAAGTGGTTTACTCACGTAGGTACCACTCAGTTTGTCGAGCATCCACGAGGATGGCGCTGCAAGGCGCTTCAAATGCTTTTTTGGTCCACGAGCCTAGACAGCGAAGAAAGCATCAGCGCAACGGTCGGAGAGTGTCTGTGCGATACTCCATCTGGTCCATCCATCCAACATCCAGCCACCCAGACAATGAAAACCGCGAATTCGTGCGCCGAATGGCAATAGAAATGAACAAGGACAGTAAACTGACCATGATGGGTTTCTTGAGAGGGGAACGGCCTCGTCGTCGACGGACTTGATCGCGATGCTGGCTGGTTTGGTGGCGAGGCTGACCAGCCAACACCAGTTCAGGGCAGGTGGACTGTGTGCGTCACGTGACATCTCCATCAAACGCATTTCCCCTGCCAGTATGGGTGGAATCTATGTATTCTAATAATTACGACGGTGCAACGAACCGTCTACTGCCCCTACCACCCCTTCCCTCGAGACATGTCATAATATATGTGGGCGCGGCTGTCTGGGTTTCGCCCAGGCTACCCCACCCCATGTGCACCGTACATGGCATAGGACTGTGCCACGCTGCTGATGCTGATACTAGAATTGCCCAATAATAGTCGTCAGTACTTCGGGAAGTGCTGACTCGCAAGCAAGCCTGTTTCTACCGCCGCGTCGGCACATCCCCGACTTGCCACTTCCGAGTCTATATAACACCGCCACGACTCTCCCCTCTCTCCTATTCCTCCTTTTTCCGTCTTCTTGACGTCGGACGTCACACCCATGCAGGTCAGCCAAAACTTGAAGACGGTCTGGAGAGGGAGAGTGTTTAGGCGGCGTGGAGGCAAGTTCATACTTCTTCTCTGTGTAATTATTGTTACTGACCAATGGACTTTTACAGTACAAAGCATCCCAAGCACATCCAAGAAGAATTATTATTTATTGAGTGAAGCACAATTGAAAAAGTCGCATGATGATGATGCAGAAATGCTTGCATGTTTGGACGAGTGCGACCGTTACATTGACCAGGTAAGAGTTTTGTAGTGGGTTTGTTACCTCACTAATCGATCACCAGATTCAAAGTGCTCTCGACAGTGACCTGCGAGCGACAACTGGTATAACCATCGTTGGAAAGAACTCAGAAAAGAGTGAACGCCACTAGTTTGTTGAATAGTCTGCACGCGCGCACTGATCACCGATCATCTCTGGAATCATGTATCGTCGTCTCAATTTATGGTACTCGAGCGATCAGTCTGAGAATTTGTCTCTACTAATAAGAGGTAGTGTCCACTCGCGTAGAAAGTTTACCTGCAGAACAGCCCGTCCTTTTCTTCACCTTATTCTTTTGTGGGGCAGTTTTTTTCTCGTCAATCTATTCAACGAATGGCTGATTTCATTCGCAACCTGTACGAAACTGCGCAGCCGGATTTTGCCTCGAATGGGCGCACTCCTCAGCGGCAACTCCTTATCGATGGATGGTCTCTCCGAAGAACAAGCGATGGCCCTGCTATCTGGATCACTACTAATGAGTGAGATAAATTAGAGTGGGATCGCCGACAAGCGGACTCGAAGGGAGTGAGAGCAGCAGGAAGCGGAGCGTACCATCCAAGAAGAGCTCGACAGACTCGGGCATCCTATGCAGGCTGATGCTGGTGACACTATTAACGAATCTCGCTTCTTTCCTCGCGGTGAGTCCACATCGCTTTTTGGAAAACCACGATTGAATCATTTCCATACTCCTGAACACTACCACTCATCTTATGATTATGATGACCCCTTGTCCGCACCATTTACGCCATTCTTGTTATTGGACGATCAGGATTGTAACGTTCGGGCCTCCTACACCTTTCCCTCCCCAAAGTTGACGAAGATGTAGATGAGTACCTCATCAAGAAACTCATTCTTTTCCGAATGACCTAGTCGGCTTTTACCCTGTCTTCCGGGCGCAGACATCGACAACGATCTTCTTCTTGCCATGTATGCCACCACCACTGCTTCATCTCCAAACCCGATCATTTCAAATCGTCCACAAAGTCACTTGCGCCGCCAGGAGCTGGCGTACTGGGAAACGGAAAGGATTTAGTCGCCATGTGCGCGATGCGTTCTATCCATTCACTCGCTCGTATCGGTGGCTTGACCCAACCCAGAGGTGCATCAAATCTTGAAGACGCAAAAAAGGAAAGCAAGGATCGGCCCAATGCAAAGAAAGGCGAAAGGAACCATCCGCCACCCGAGCAGTAGCTTCGAAGCAGGTGCGTTGACCGCGAGTCCTGCAGCGTCATTACTGTAAGTGCTGGATTGCGCTCACGTGCACCTTCTCATCATTCGCGCCCTACCGATGATACAACTATTCCCAGTCAGTCATACATGTATCTTGGTGACCCTCGTGCCGCAGCAGCTCATTGCACCGTATTAGCTCGCTGAATGCGGAGTTTGTGACCGCTGTTAATAGGCCAAGGAACGCAAAACCTCAGGAGTGCTGAAATATTCGCGGAAGGCGTTACAATAGATCAGACAAGGAAAATACGACATCTGTGCCACTCGTCGGATACCCTCAGCGGTATGGCAAGAGAGGATCCACACTGGCTAGTACCAGTGTGGTGCTGCACGGGGACGAGAAAAGTGCTGGCGCGCTCCCGAAAGGGACGTTCTCGCCCGGCTGGCCTGTGGGAACAGCCTCGAGCGCTGTTGGCTTCGCTGACAAAGAAGCCTCCTTGTCCCCACCCGCCTTCACCCAGTTTTTCAGACCATCCTTGCGTCGGGTCGCTGCCAGCTCACACGCTTCGGCCTACTCCCCTCGTATGTGGTAGATGGTAGTTCGCCTAAACAGCCCCGGAAGGGCGGCGGTCGGGGTAGCGGTTTAAGCCCCCTGACGAGAGCTTTCGCAGGCTCGAAACCGCACGCCCAAACCCGCCCCTTTACCTGTCCCTGTGTGTACTGTACGCGGCCCCGATCTTAGGAGAGGGGCGTCCGACGGACACGACAAACAGATTTGATCGCCCGGGATACCTCTCTTCGCACACAGACTATACACTACCCCCCTTCGGGGGGTAGTCTGGGCATCTGGCTACACGCCTTCGGCAAGCCGATCCAAGATGAATACATGGACAATGAACTATTCCGCTAAGCCAACACCTGCTCCACCAACTGCTACTGTGTCGGTTCTCGATCTCTGTGACAGCTCTGGGAGTGAGGGATGCGAGTCTGCGAGTTCCCCATCAACGGCTTTGTTCAAGTCACCTCCCACCACCCCGTACGTCCGAGACTGACTACTATGTACCACACCGTGTCGTCAGAATTTTCTATTCCTGATGCTATGCAAGACGGAGGCGTTTATCGAGTTCTACACTGCGGAAATCTGTCGCTCTGAGGTCTCAACCGAGTTGGTCACAGCAGAGAAGTGCAAGATAGACAGAAACGGAGTTCGTAACGGCAGAGTATCTGCGAGTGCGAGCGCTCAACGCAATTTGAGACTGCGTTGGTATGCCGCAAAGCCATTCCATCCGAAGCAAGTACGCCACGACCATTGGCCGCCGATCTTTCCTCCAAGAGAGCTCCTACTCCTCCCGCTAAAACTCCCTTGGTCATCCCATCTATTGTTTCAGAATCTGATATCGAGCCACCGGTATCTCCTGCAGCGGTTCCTTTACCTCCGTCTGAATTCAGCCGAACGCTTTCTAGCAGTGGCAGTCGTGAAGTTGAACCTGAACCTCTCGCTTTATGTAACTCAAGTGACGCATACAGATATTGTCTCTGCTGGTGATTCATCCATCACGCTTCCGACCATTGTTTCCTGGAGAATCGCTTAGGACATGGTCAGTCAGCTTGACGGCGCCTCTCAGAACCAGGCCGCACTCCGTCTATTCACCCTTCCGAATGGGCGCTGGAAACGGATGGTCCTACTATTCAACCCATCTCCATTTTCTCGATCTGTTTCTCTGCATGAGGATCGTGATGAATCATACTAGACGTCCGCGATGCATCCTTGCCAACCAGCTCGGGGATCTTACACACGTCTCAGAGACCATCTCTATGTCCACGCCTTCGTTACCATCTCCACCATCGCCGCTTTCATCGTCCCCAGTTCTTGCGCCTACCCCCCGTCAGCGTTCCCCAGTTCCGAGAGGCATCATGATCACTCCTTCGGCGTCCCACCATTGTGTCTTGCACTCCTTCTACCATATCTTCTATGTCGTTGGTCAAGCCTTAGTTCACGCGAAGACTACGATGTTGTTTCCTTTATCAGATGTCCCGCCACCAACCTTGTGTATCTACGGAACCTTTGTTGTCAACGACGCGTATACTACCCAACATTTGAATAGACGCAATAAATACACTGTGAACTCTTAGTGCTGCCTCATCTTCGATTGCAATTACATTCGCAAAGCCGGCAACCATGCGGCGCATTCATAGTAAGGACATTGATAGAAGCGTTAGAGCTCATATGGAAAATAAGACGGTGTAAAATTCATCTCTCCCACCAGAGTCGCATGCTTCATCATGTGTATAGATCTACACGTTGCCTTGGACACTAGCCAATTACTCGTTTGTGCTTCAATCACTACATCCACGAAACCAAATGTTGTCTTTCACCTTGTCCCATTCAAAGTCCGATAAGTCTTACCGCCTTCGACGCTCGTCCACCGCAACGCACCTTTGATTGCCCAGGGATGCAAAATGATAGCTCATCGGCTGGGCCACGAGGGGTTTATCAACCATACTACGTTGGCTCTGCACACCTAGATGGTGGGAACGCATGGCGGAACAGTCCTTCAGAGAAACCGTTGGGTCAACGTTTACGAAGCCCGTCCCCTGGGCTAGCATCTTCTCCTTCCCTCTCCACCCTTTTCACGAGTCTCAAGAAACACTTCCTACGTCGGCAAATCGCGTCCCATAGCCTGGAGTTTCCCCCTTCGTTCAACCGACGCACTCGTCCGCTCACTACGTCTACAGAGTCATCGCCATTCGAGCTAGTCCGCTTTAGCTTCCTCTGCATCATATGGTATACGACGTCGGCCCTCTCCTCAAACACTGGCAAAACCATCCTCGGCGAATTCAACTATCCTGTCACGCTGACCATTATCCAGTTTGCCATGGTCGCTGGTTATTGTCTCATTCTCATGGCGCCGGCGGTAAGGTTTAGCCGCATGCGACCCCCCACTCGCAGTATTTTGATGACTACCTTGCCTATGGGCGCATTCCAAGTTGGCGGCCACATGTTCTCCAGCGTGGCGATCTCAAGGATACCCGTCAGCACCGTTCATACCATAAAGGTGGGAACTCTGGTGACGGCTACTTATGGTTTCTGAGAGATCCCAAGGCTTTATCGCCTTTATTCACAGTTGCTGCCTATGCACTTCTCTTTGGTGTCAAGTACTCCTTAAAGACATACATATCTCTCCTCCCGCTCACCATTGGTGTCATGGTGGCATGCACATTTGACGTCTCCGCTTCGAGTCCTACCGGCCTGATCTGTGCTTTTGGCTCTGCCCTCATCTTCGTCAGCCAAAATATCTTCTTCAAGAAAGTTATGCCATCCGGCTCGCAGATGACCTCACAGAAGCTTGACAAACTTAACTTACTGCTCTACTCGTCCAGTATGGCCTTTGTTCTGATGGTCCCAATATGGAGTTTCACCGACCTTCCACGGCTTCTGACTGCACAATATGAGCAGTCCTATGTGGGCCAACCCCAAGGACACACGCACCCGTTTTCTCTCACTTACCATTTCATCGCGAATGGAACGGTGAATTTCGCGCAGAATATCATAGCCTTCGTCATCCTGTCTTCTACCTCCTCAGTCACATACTCAATCGCCTCTCTGATCAAGCGAATCTGGGTCATTTGTATGGCCATCGTCTGGTTCAACCAAACCATCCATCCCATTCAGGGGTTCGGCATTGCGTTGACTTTCCTCGGGTTGTGGATGTACAATTCATCCAAGGGCGACGTAGAAAAGGGAGAAAAGACCATGAGGAGAGTCGAGGCCATGCGGGACATGGTGTTACCAACCAATCGTGCAGAAGAAAAACTGCTAAACGGAAGCGCACATTCCTCTCCGCGGATGACTGCAATAGACATGAATCCCCATACTGTTGCTACCGGCCGTGCAAGACTACAGCTTCCCACGTACGCCGCTGACACTCAGTTTAACGCGGTCGGTCATTCGCAACCGCGGAACCTTCGCATCGAAATTTCATCACCTGATCCGCTCTCTGTATTTGCCAAACGCATCGCAGCTGCCTCACCCACAGAACCGTACCCATCCCCACCACTTTCGATAGACTCGCCAACATCTCAAGTCGACACGTTTGGATACAGCACTGCGAACCCTTATCTCTCCGACCTCATCTCGCAATCTTCGCGAGTGGAGCAAGTTTCTGCCGCATAGGCTGCATCAACTTCCTCCAGGTTCTATGGGACTAGATACATATTTCGTAACACATATACTCCACTACATGTAGCTTGTGACATGTTTAACTTGCTTGATACCCACTACAGCTGCCAGTCGAGACATGGATCCTGCGGGGACATGATATGTACATACTACACCCGTCGTGGCGAACCTATACATAGAAATAGAGTTCCATCCTCGTGGTTTGGGTGCTTCGGTATTTCAAGTGTCTCCACACATCCAACCTCGCAACTGTTATGACGAGCGCACCTCACAGCGCCGAGGCTCCTAGAGGTGAACCCATGCATTGAACTCGAGTCTCAGTTCCATACTAACGTACTGACATATACGACTACTTGTAGCCCCTGACATCGATGGCACCCCTTCCCAAGTAGCACCAAGTATACCCCCGGCGACGACGACACCTGCCCCCAATGCAACAGCAGACGAGATCGATGCTGAGCCGCACAACGAGCTTACCACGAAATTCAGCTCTGCTGAATGGGGTGCTCTGCGAACATTCAGGGTTTGCAGCGCTGTGCCCTCGGCCCGTTGATTGCCAGCACTGACTCGCATTTGCACTCTGTTCACAGTCACAGCTACCTTCGATTTTTTCTGAAGCTTTTCCGGACAACCCTGATGCGGGATCTAGTTCATACACCATGTGGGGTGTCACTATCGATCCAGCCCATCCCAAGGATGCACGAGTGAGCGTCGTGCTCATGAAATTCTTGAGAGCAAGGTGGCGATCTTTTGGCTTGTATATCTCCTTGCCTTCAAGTTGAAACCTTTCCCAAGGCATTTGAATCCAACCGAAGCGAAAGACATGTTTATCTCTACCCTTCGATGGCGCCAATCGTTCGATGTAGAAGGGGCAATGAAGGAGAAATTTCCCGAGGATATCTTTGGCAAGCTAGGTAAGATATATGGCAAAGACAATCAAGGACACCCGGTTTCGTATGTTCCACCCAACCGTTACATGGCTGCTCCTAAGGCACTTTTAGGTACAACCTTTACGGCGCAAACAAGAATCTCGATGCTGTTTTCGGTGACGTCCAGCGATTTTTGCGGTAAAATTTTTAATGCTCTGGAAGGAATTACATGCTAATTTATCGCAGCTGGCGTGTTGCTTTCATGGAGCAAAACATTGCCTTGCTAGACTTCGAGACTGTAGACCAGGTTGTACAGATACATGGTATGGATTCCCTTTAGGTCTTGTTGCCTTGCTGAAGTCCTATGCATTGTTGAACAGATTATGAAGGTGTTAGTATGTCGAGCCGTACAGAGAATTCGAAGAACGCTGCGTCAGAGGCATCGAGCATCTTTCAGAGCCATTACCCGGAATTTTTGGTGGGTGTGCCAGCCGCGACTTCGGTCCAGCGCACTTTATATTAACATGTATTAGGCCCGCAAGTTCTTTGTCAACGTGCCGTCGTTCTTAACGTGGATTTTTTGGTTCTTTAAGCCGTTCCTTTCAGCAGCAACACTTGCTAAAATGACCGTCGTTGGTCACGGATCTCGCACCATTGGTACTGCGTTGCTACCGACGATCCCAGAAGATGAACTGCCACGACGTTATGGAGGCAGCGCCGAGGATTTCTAGAAAGAAAATGATGATTTTCTGACATCTATGTGTATAACCCTGTAACCATCACGTCATTGTAACGAAAACAAAACAATGAAAAGCAGTAAAGCGCATGAGAACAAACAATACAACAACCATGAGATATGCAAGTCTTCGCGTTTTACAGATCGCCAACAAAGTGCGTATGTGGATTTTGCTAGGCCCCAGAAAGAAAGAAAAAGTAGAGGAACATCAATCACGCGGCGAATGCATTAATCAAGAGACGATCTCATTCGCCCCCACCAACACCAACACTACTGCCGCTGGCAACCGTCGCAGCATACTCGTGTTTGACAGGATCCCAGCCTTCAATCCAACTTGGAGGCCGTCCACCAGGCTTCCAACGGGCGAAACGGGCGCAGGCAGCAGCGACACGTGAAGAGCGTAATGACGGGTTGCTGCAAGGGCCGGATAAATCAATCGGCGCTAGCCCGCAGCTAGGAAAACTTACTTTGCGCGCAAAGTTGGTCCCAACGCAAGACGAGCAAAGTTGCTTGGAAACAAGGGATTTCCGGGTGAACGATCGCCGACGGGATCGTATCCTTGCTCGCTCTCATTGTCTCCAAAGTCGGAGTTACTCGAGGGATGTTCCCCGTCGCGATGGGTCGATGGGCTGTGTTGAATGGGTTGTCAGAATCGTAACGTCGTACACGTGTAAGCCAAAGGTACTTGCCCTAAGATGGGTCTCATGTAACTTGAAACAGAACTACGAGAGCTTGCTCGGGAACGACGGTTAAGAGAGGCAGGAAGATCTTTAGTGTGAGTCTCTGCACCATGCCCATCTCCCACGGGCGAATGAACATCAGGACTCGAAGGATGCGAGAAGGCATATGGTGTATAAGGCAGCGAAGAAGACGCGGGACACGTAGAAATGCTAATCCCGTGTATCTGGGTTTCTTCGTCTTGCGGTCTGGAGTCTTCTTGCAGGTTATTGTCGGCATTCTCTTCTTCTTCCGCTTCTTCGCCGATATCTTGCAACCCATCGACTTGGTTCATTGACGCTGACTGCGACAGCGAAGCAGTGAGGCTGAGCGGTGGGGGATTCGTTGAACCGTACGTAGAAAGAGAATTGCATGACGGCGTAGCAATGATGGGTTCAATTGTTATGTCTTCCGATGATGAACGCGGGGCGGGTGAAACTACGGTCGGGGAAGCGTAACATTCGGCCGCCTCCTCTGTAGACTCGCCTGCCTTACCCGAATGCAAAGGGTCCGCATCGTTGGCAGGCACCGCATCATCGATGTATTGAAGATCGTAATCGTCTTCCACTTCCAGCTCCGGCGGAACACCCAGGGCGCCTTTGAGACGCTCCCATATGAGCTCCGAACGGGTAAGGACACACTTCCGAGCGTTGCGAACCCAAAGCGAATCGTTAGCAACTGAACGGTCCACTGTGGTAAGCCACAACCGCAGTGTCTGGAAATTCCATGAAGAGGGGTCATCAGTAAGAAAATCTTGGTCTTCAGAAGTGCCCTTGGGAAACGTTTGGGCAAGGAGAGAAAACAGCTTGGTGGTGGGAGGGGTAGATAACAAGGTAGAGACTTCACCAGGTCGGTCAATGAAGGGAAGATAGATATCTGGTGGGAGGGGGGTAAATGTTGCAGGGGTAAGTCCGGCAGGAGACGGAGAAATGGGAGAGGTGGGAGCAGTCACTTGTGGAACGAATCGGGGATTAGATGATTGGCGAGCAAGTTCAATTAATTGCTCTGGTGACAGGTTGGGTCGTGAGTAGGCTGGTGGGCCAGAGGCGGAAAGGCGGCGAATGAACGAGGGTGAACTGGGCCTTAGACGGGGAGACGATGAGGGACTGGATCCACTTCGAGCAGATGAATTTTGCGTATTAAGATTAGATTGGGTGGGGGAAGTAGGAACAAAAGACGAAAGGGCAAAGCTGAGTCTGTTGTCGCTCGTTGAAAGCGAAGACGAGGAACCGTGGCGACGAGAAGAACGTCGATGGTGGAGGCCAGAAGGGGATGGGAGGTCTAGTGCAGGGGCGAAACCGGGGGAGGCAGGAGAAGGCTCGAGGACTCGGACGATGGTGAGTCTCGACGAGGTCGATCGATGGGGATCGCTGTTGATGCTGGCGTGCTTGCCAAACGGATCTGGTGCGCTCACCGACCCCCGTCGAGTTGCGATGCGTTTCTGCGCTTGGGCCGGCGACATCGCGGTCCAATTCTTCAGAATCAGAGATCAACGGGAGGTCATAGGGCATCACGTGACATAGTGGAGTGTAAAATAATCTCTATTGCTATCAAGGAAAAGCAAAAATGGTCTAAGATCTAAGCAGAGGTATCACTTTCCACCAGTAGTGCCCAGTCCCATTGACGCCTTAAAGGTATCATAGATCCACCATTGGAAGCCTATCCACGAGTCATCAGCTACTATAACCCTAAGCAACTCCAGTAGAACTCACCAGTAAGTGTACCGATCATGATAACACGGGTACCGAGACCCTTGGTAGCAAGAGTAACCATGCCAGTTTCTGATGCAATCTGGCCAATGCTCTTGCCCTTGTGGGAAGGCTTGCCCATCAATGATACGACGGAATCAGCAGGATGTGAAACAATGGCACAAACAACACCGGCAAGGTAACCAGAAGCGAACGTCACACCAAGCTGAGTGGTCTTGGAGTAGGTTTCCTTGGGTTCAGTGAAGACGTGCGTGTAAAACAGTTGCACGATCTTCTCGAAAAAGAAGAATTTGGCCATGGTATATGGGATCTGTAGAAGGCGTATTAGCACAAGACAACGCCAACGAAAGGAATCAACCTGACCTGGCGTGACCAGAGTGGAACGAGAGAACCGAAGGGGTAGCGAGTCTCCACCTTGTTTTTCTTCATCTCTGCAAGGGCAGCGCCGAAGGAAGTGGGGAAGGTGCCACTGGGGCTTGTCTGGATCTTGACCTTGGTCATCTCCAAGGGGCAGAGAGCAATGTCGGCAAAGACCTCCGCCGAAGCGGAGCCGGCAAGCCAGATGGCAGGCTTGTATTTTTTGGCGTTTTCCTCACCGGCCAGGTTGGAGTAGTAGTCCTTGAACACTTCGTACAGACCATACTTGAACATTCCCTGGAGGGAGTAGCCAACGAGCGTCGGGCCAAACCCTTTCCAAATACCAGTCTGGCCCTCTTCACGGAGCAGAGTAGCAAGACCGGACGTCAACCCGGTGTATTTTGCGGGGTTAACCTGTCCGCGCAGCACTCAGCAGGAGCTCAGAAGTCCTTATTGTTGAATACTGACCTGCATGTTGCACTTGGCGACATCGAGAGGTGTGATACCTGCATGGGTGAGACCACATGCCAGGACACCTCCGAGCATGCACTTGGAGTAGTATGCAGCGTCGTGGGGCACGGGTGCTAGATGCGACATGGCAGCGTAGTGGAAGAGGAACGGATGAAAGCAGTGGCTGAATGTCCGCCCAAAATTTAGGATCGGCCTGTGCTCCGGAAACAACCGATAGTTGAGTTACGACCTCAGTATCGGCTAGTTGCTGCTAAACCGAACTACATTCGTTGAAAGTTCCAGTGCATAAGTAGTTCGGTGCAACGAATGACTACGAATCAGCTATTCGACGACCTGCGATTGGTTGGGTTCAGCAGTCGGCATCGTTTGATTTGACTCGGTTCACGGAAACACTGACCAACAGTCACTGCTTCTAGTCTTGACACCATTACTCGGATGCCTACTTAATACTTATACGTGAAATTCATCGCAACCGAGCATCGTTCTAACCTCCATGACCTCGAACGGTACCACCCCCCACTACTGGCGCCCCATTCGCGCAAAGGATCTCCTTCTCAGGACTGCTTTCGCCTTCGATCCGATCGAAGATGCCCTCGCTGCATTCGCCCGAGGTGAACCGGTCGTCGTGATGGACGACGAGGATAGAGAAAATGAGGGCGACATAATCATGGCTGCGGGCATGTGCTCCACCGAGGCCATGGCTTGGATCATAAAACATACCAGGTGGGGGACTAATGCGATGGCGCTTTATTTTCGCTAATGCGCTGTTAAGCGGGTTTGTGTGTATCGGTCTGCCATCCGACCGCTTGGCCGAGCTGGAGATTCCGATGATGGTCGCGAATAACCGGGAGCGGTACAAGACTGCCTATACTCTTACTGTCGATTACAAACATGGTTGGTTTTTTTCATCAGTGAGTGCGGAATTGGATCGATAAAACCTCTCACAGGCACAACCACCGGGATCTCCGCTCACGACCGTTCGCTGGCGGCACGCAAGCTGGTCGACAAAAGTGTTACAAGCGCCGACTTTACAAGGCCGGGCCATATGGTTCCGTTGCGTGCCTGTGATGGCGGCGTTCTTGAACGCAGGGGTCACACGGAATGCAGCGTTGACTTGTGCCTGCTGACAGAACAACCTTTGGGTGGAGTATTGTGCGAGCTCGTCAACGATGATGAGAACGGTACAATGGCGCGTCGTGATGATTGTAGGGCGTTTGCAGATCAATGGGGTCTGAAGATGATCAGTATAGAGATGGTTGCGGAATACAAGGCGAAACAGCCGTGGTGTACTAGATAAATTTGTAGATAAATGATGGATAACAAGACGTATTGGTGGGCTGAACGCTCCACCATGTGCCAGTTATTATTGTACAGCAATGGCTCGGTTATCTTGTTCGGCACCTTATTCACGACTTCAAGAATCCAATTGACCAATCCTTTCTCGAGGTCGTCGATACGGTGTAGCGAACAACAGCACTTATTCTAGATGCGATTACTACTTATCTAGGGTGGTAGTTGTTCTAGCAGTAGCAGCATGACTCAAGCATAACGACGACATTCGGCTCACCTAAGACCCCAATAGGAGCCCGTCACCCAAAGCCCTTTGTCGGTTCGAAAGGTTGCCCGACAGGCATACTGAGGATGACCACCGACGCGAATCGCGCTTTTCGATGAAAACCATTCTTCCTCAAGTGCAGAAGAAACAAATGGTAGGGAACTCGTGCTGACTTTTTGTCGATGAGGAGCGCCTTTGTTTGGAGAGAAGTCGATCGGTGGCTCTCCCGGGCCCTGAGGTAGCAGCCTACATACTTACATCATTCACCTATTGCCGTAATAAAATCGTGTTCTTGATGTTCACTGGAGTGATTAACCACGTGTTTAGACATCAACCAAATGTACAGCAGAGAATGACTTTGAAAGAACGAAATGGTTGAGGCTGACGTGGACGAGTGATGTAGGCGGGAGGAGTCAGTGTGGAACGTTCTATCCCTTTTTGAAACCTAGGATGCCTGATATCAACGCGCGTATTCTCACCAAGAAAGAAAACTGACCAAGTCTCCGCCTCTCATAGAAGAGGTCCGTCCTGCTCGCCCCAAGGTTGACGATTTTCGGACATCCATCCCGATCCTTCTCCAATCTCGTGCATTCCGCACAATAATAAGCATCCGATATACCTACATTTACCATTAGTCAGAGAGGTCGACATTCCTTGGGAATTGAAGTGGCTTACCAGGGGAACCACAGATGATACACCTCCCACCGTAAGTCCCAAAGTTGCACTCGTCACATATACGGACGAGAGTTTCGGGGCGCACATAGGAGTCACATACAGGACTTGAGAATATCAGATTCAATTCATCGAGCGCACAAATAAACTTAGACTCACCATTTTCCATCGCATTTCTCGCATAATCGACCGATGGCTGGGACGTATGAGTTAGGACTGGGGCAAAACATGACTTGCTGGTACCCACCTATTCCAGGCTGGCGCCTGCACATAATCAGATCTTCGTACTACAATCAGCATCACTGAAAGCAGACAGCGAATGGACCTACCGGGATGGTGCTTCGACATGGCGGCTCGTATACAAGGATAGTGATTCAGTCATATTATGTAAAGAGGGTGTATGTCCATACTCGTGGGACGATTACATAAGCCAGTCATTGGGACACGACACCCAAATTATTGAAGCCAACTAACGCGACAAAGTCACTCGAAGACGACGATGAAAATCTATAGGACCGCGACATTCGCCTGGTCCCCCACTTCACCGCTCCCTCTCATTGCCACTGGCACTGTCGCTGGTGCACTCGACGAGTCCTTCTCAAACGAATCACAGCTTGAGATATGGGAACCCGCCTTCGCGAGCCAGCGTGAATGCTACGGTACTGACGATTCGAAACCTAAAGGGGTCGTAAAAGATACATCGAGGTGCTGGGCACGGTTTCTGCTCAGGCTAGGGTGTTATATTGATCTTTTGCGCTTAGGTTCAACCGTATTGCATGGGGACAGGTGCACAAGGACCGGACATCTGGCGTCATCGCTGCTGGTATGGAAAACGGCGAACTTGTCCTTTGGGATCCAGCAAAGATCGTGGAATATTCAGAGTAGGAAGACTTTGATGTTCCATGTTTCAATTAATCCATCCCTCTCCATCAGTGCCTCCGAAGCCCTCATCCTTCGAAACACAAACCATACAGGCCCCGTACGTGGCCTCGATTTTAACCCTATACAGACAAACCTTTTGTCGTCGGGTGCTGTCAATGGAGAAGTTCGTGATCTTTTCTTTCCCCGCTGCAATTTGACGTCATTGCTGTAGGTCTACATCTGGGATCTGAACAACAGTTCAAAGCCATACTCGCCCACCCCAGGGTCCCGCAGTAACAAGGTCGACGAAATGACCTGTATATCGTGGAACCAGCAGGTACAGTACGTTCTCGCTGGCGCTAGCAGTACCGGGTACACCGTTGTATGGGATCTCCGCGGGAAACGAGAAGTAGTTGCCCTTGCGTACGGCGGTGGTGCAGGTACACTCGGCGGCGCAGTTGGCAGCGCGATGGCAGTTGGTGGAAGGAGAGGTATGAGTGCGATTGCATGGCACCCGGACAATGTGGGTTTTCTATTTCGTAAAAGCCTGTACAAAGGGCGCTCAAAATTTTGGGATTAGGCGACGCGACTCGTTACTGCATCAGAAGATGACACTTCTCCTGTTATCATGGTCTGGGATTTACGCAATGCTCGTGCACCGGAAAAGGTACATTGTATTCTGCCTGTCTTTGATTGACCTATTTCATTTATGTGTTTCCACGTAGATTCTCACTGGACATGAAAAGGGTGTCCTGTCGCTTTCGTGGTGCAAGCAGGACGCTGATTTGTTACTTTCTTGTGGTAAAGATAATCGGGCGCTTTGCTGGAATCCACAAACCTCGGAAATTATTGGAGAGGTGCGTTCTTGATTAATATACTCGGAAGTGGCTTCTTACGGTTCGAATGATCATCCTCCGTTACCTCATTTGGCCCCTTACATGGATGCTTCCTCTCGCACTGGGCTAATCGTTTTTTTTTTTTTTCCCCGTCTACATTCAAATTATTATGATTATTCAACTGCTATTCTGTGTCTTGGTTTACTGCACTGATACTGCAGCTTCCCTCTGAGGACAACTGGGCTTTCCAAGTCGAATGGTGTCCTCGTAATCCTGACCTCTTTGCTGCAGCTTACTTTTCTGGAAATGTCGGTGTTCACTCCATTCAATCCAGAGAAGCAACGTCCCCATCTGTGCCGCCCACCCCTAAGGCATCGGGGGCTTCGCTCTTCGATGATCCGGCACTAATACACTCCGCCTCTGCTACTCCCAGCCTCAGCCTCAAGCAGCCTCCGAAATGGCTTCGCCGCCCGATATCCGCCTCATTCGGATTCGGTGGCCAGCTCGTAAGCGTCTGCAACTTGACAAATGCCCAAGGCCGTACGCAGAGCAGCGTCGTGCACTTGCGTGTGGTGTGCACCGAGCCGAGTGTCCGGGATCGCGTTACCAGCCTGCGCAAGGCTGTGCAGGACAACTCCTTGGAAGCATTTGCGCTGAAGACGGCAGAGGGAGATGTCGGTGCACAGCAGCAAAGCGATGTGCGTGCCGTGGAGACATGGAAGGCTCTGTTGAGTTTGTTCCGTGCGAACTCACGAGAGGAACTTGTCACGCTACTTGGCTACTCGAAGGAGGAGGTAAAGGCGCATGTTGGAGAGGTTCTTGCACGGCTGAAGGAAATCCAGCAACAGCAACAAGAACAAGAACAGCAGAAGCAGCAGCATCAGGAAGAGCAACCCGCAGACGCAGGCGAGAGCTCGGAGCAGCGGGTGCATGGGCCTGTCGTATCGTTTGTAGAGCCGGAGCCGGAGCTAGACGGCGAGCAAGAGACAGAGGAGAAGACATCGTCGGAAGTGAGCACCTCAGATGTGCTTCCTCCAGACGGCGAGTCCACGACGACTGCACCCAGCTTGTTCGGTGATGATCCAATCGGGCCCTTCCAGGCGGATACTGGCGCCGATTTCTTCAGTACGGTGACTACTTCCCATCAGGATGATTCGCAGGATGGGCCTCTTGCTATTCCACACACCAGCTACGCTGTGGACTCGAGCGTCGCGGCTACCGTCGGGTCAGGCCCGTCTAGCGTTGCGAGCGCATCTGAAGCGCCTAGTTCACGCGGGAACACGTTCCGAATTTACCCCGCAGAGGAGAGCGAGACGGACAAGCTTGTCACAAAGGCATTGGTACTCGGCGACTTTGAAAGTGCCGTGGAGCTCTGTTTGTCGACAGAACGCTACGCAGATGCCCTCTTACTCGCGATCAAGGGCGGCGAGGACCTCCTGCAACGCACACAGAAAGCCTACTTTAGCCGTCGAACCACGGAGCACTCATACGTCCGCCTGTTTGAAAGCATTGTGACAAACGATCTCGCCGATGTCGTGCAAAATGCGGACTTGGCAGAGTGGGCTGAGATATTTGTCATCTTGTGCACTTTCGCAAGCGGAGACCAATTCAGTGGGCTTGCGGAGCAGCTGGGTAGTAGGCTTGAATTCCAGGCTGGTGTATTGCGTACTCAGGCAGAGGAAGACGGTGACACGATAAATGCAGAGAATGCGCTAGAGCTCAGGAAGACCGCGACGTTGACGTACCTGGCTGCTGGTCGCTTGGAAAGATTGGTCAATATCTGGGGCGAAGAAATGATGGAAGAGGAGGCGCGCCGCATCCACGAGCAAGATTCCCATAGCGACTCGAGGTATGCAGCGCATGCACACGCCTTGCAAACCTTTGTCGAGAAAGTCACTGTCTTCCGTGGTGCGGTAAAATATACCGATTCGGATCTCACGCTACCTGCTTCAGAGGAGGGTGCTTCCAAAACGTACAAACTTGCGCCGTTGTACGACAGGTACTTTGAATGTGCTGAGATGCTTGCCACTCAAGGTCTGGTCAAGGAGGCGGTTGAGTATCTGAAGCTAATTCCTCAGGCTTACACCGGCTCTGCGTTCGACTCCGCAGCTGTGAGGGAGAGATTGTTGATCGGGTCGGGAGAGTCTTCGACACGTACCACCGCGACCACGGGCCATGTAAGCCACAAAGCATCCATCTCTGCATCGTATACACCAGCAACTACTACTACGAGGACGCAGACTCCCCTTCAAGAGAGGCAATATCTGCCGCCCCAACTCCCATACCAACCAGCGCAATTGTCCCATCAGCCAGAACAACCCAAGTATGCCCCTGTACCACCCCTCGTCAGGCCTGCACTCCTCAGCCAGCCTGTAGCGCCGCCTCCCGCTCGGCCACCTGTTACTGGTGCACTCCCTCCACGTCTCCAAAATGGCGGTTGGAATGACGCGCCAGTTGTCAAGCCTGAGCGTCGTACGCCCAACGCTCCTAGCATCTCCAAACCGGCAGCCATTGTGAACCCCTTCCCGAACGCAACACAGTCGCCGCCTACCCCTAGTTCTCCCTTTGGTCCAGGCCAAAACGCGGCGCTTCCTCCACCACCGCGACCAGCTAGTGTGCAGAGCCGCCCACCACCACCACAGGCACGCGGGCCCCCACCCCCTCAGGCTCGTCAGCCGCCTGGACCGCCACCCCATCAGCCACAAACTTTTGGTACAAGCCCGTATACATCACCTCGGGCCGCTCCCGTCCAGCTTGGTCAGTCGAGTGGACCCTACGCTCGCGCGACTCCTCCGCCGGGTCCCCCTCGCGGGGGTGTACCACCGCCTCCTGGCCCATATGCTCGTGCCACACCACCTCCTGGTCATATTATGCCACCATCCACAGCACCCCCGTCTGGGCCATATGCACCCCCACCGACCAGCCAGGTAGCACCCACCGGACTTCCCCACCCTGGACCGTATGCACCGCCTAAGTCGATGCAAGCGCAGCATGCACCTCCCCCTGCACAAGGGCAACCCGGTTCTGGACCTAGTCTGTATGTCCCGCCCATGAGCCAAGCACAGCCAATGCGTGGGCCACCGCCGGCTCAGCAGCAATTAAGTGGTATGCTGCCCCATCTTCAACAAGGGCCCCCTGGGGGTGCACCCAGCGCTGCTCCTCCGCCTGCACGGGCAGCCCCGCCACGGGGTCCCCCTCCACCCAAGTACCGTGAGTGATCGAGCCTGTCCCCCGACCCATTACGTTGACTGAGGCCCTATTCACAGCACGAGGCGACCGGACCCATATTCCCGAGTCCGCGCTTCCAATCTACAACATTTTGTCTGATCACCTTCTACGGATGAAGCAAATGACTCCAGTATGTACCGATTGTCCGACGTGCTAGCTACGCTTGCTTAGCCTGGTTATAGCTCCAGCAAAAACGCATGGTTGAGGACCTTGAGAGGCGCATCGGTGCTCTCTTTGATGCATTGAACTGTGAAACGCTCTCGAAACCTGTGGTAGATCAGTTGCTTGAATTGACGAGAGGTGGGTCGATGATCCCGCTACATGCGGAGGATGCATGGATCTGACATCCCTTGCCAGCTATGGAAGGACACGAACGAGAAGCAGCACTTTCAATTCATGTTGACTTGCTGACGCGTGGTTCGCAAACAGACGACATTGGCCTTTGGATGTCTGGCATCAAGCAGCTGATCATGCGCATGTGAAACAGTGAAGGTGCTCTGACAAAACTGAAAGCCAGGTTGGAATTGTGGTGGCAGCAGGCCATATCATAGACCCGATTTTATCCCCAGATTTCGTAGTGTCTACATATATTACATAGCTTAGCTATCTGGAACATGACAAAACACTTGGTATCCCTCCCGATCATCGGGGCTGTGCGGATTCCCCGAGTCGCTACCATAAAAGGAATTACTCCTTAACTACTAATCGTGTGGCCTCGGGTGTTTCTCTCTCTGAGTATTCCCGTCCGCTCATCTGTGGTAATGGGCCACCTGATTACACTAGCAACGTACGTGTCAACTCTCAGTATCACCTAGCCTTGACTCACATCTTGCCAGATGGTAAGAGCCTCAGGATCCAGTAAATAATTTCGTGGCAAATTCATAATCCGGCAGCTCCCTGAATCAGTGGGCTTTAGATTTCCAGGTTAGAGATTTCCTTGTCAATATGATCCATTCTTTCTACGATTTCTGGTGTGTAGGGAAATTATGAGCGCATCATAGAGAGCATCGCTATAGCAAAACGGCGTGGAGCGACATTGAGAGTGGGCCCTGAATTGGAGATCCCGTAAGGTTGTCTTATGACTTATGGAATTCGCCCGTGATATTTGACCCGAACCGCATCAGTGGTTACGGCTGCTATGACCACTTCCTCGAGGGTCTGTCCTTTATTGTAAGTTCGCAGATCGCAAATCGACCTTTCTATGACAGGAGACACCGTCCTGCACTCTTGGGAAGTTCTTGCGAAAATTCTTTCGGGCGATGATACGATGGGTATTCTTTGTGACATTGGGATGTACGTGGACTCCTCGACTACATATCGTTCATCATCATTTCACTGTATCTTCCAAGGCCTGTCATACACAAGAACGTGATATACAACTGTCGCATCATTGTCTACAACAAGCAAATTCTCCTCATTCGTCCCAAGTTGTGGCTTGCTAATGATGGAAACTACCGTGAGATGCGATACTTCACACCGTGGATGAAGCACCACCAGTGGGAGGACCACTTCCTCCCACGGATAATCCAGGCCATCACTGAGCAAGTACGTCCCACGCTTGCATGTACACTAGTATGTATTGACACAAGTCTGGATAGCAAAAGGTACCATTCGGTGATTGTGTAGTCAGCACAGTCGATACCTGCATAGGCGTAGAACTCTGCGAAGAGTTGTTTACCCCAGCAAGGTCGGTCCATTTCCTAGCTCATATCCTTATCCACAATAACGACAACAGTCCTCATATCTCGATGGGTCTCGACGGTGTCGAGATTTTCACAAATTCAAGTGGCAGCCATCACGAGCTCCGAAAGCTCTATACCCGTGTTGAACTCATTAAAGAAGCCACTTTGAAGGTGAATGAATTTCATACCGCAACGCATAGATGTGCACCATTCTAACATATTTATTCCGCCAGCTCGGGGGTGTGTATCTTTACGCAAATCAACAAGGATGCGACGGTGATAGATTGTATTACGATGGATGCGCAATGATTGTAATGAATGGGCATATCGTCGCGCAGGGGTCACAATTCTCGTTAAGCGACGTTGAGGTTGTCACAGCGACTATCGATATTGAAGATGTGCGATCTCACAGAACATCGCGCAGCAGGGCTCTTCAGGCCGCTAGTAGTGAAAGATACCATCGCATCGAGGTCCCATTCGCCTTGTCAGGGGGGAAGTTTGGCGAGATGGACAGTGAACAAGCACCGGGATTGCGATTGGGTCTCCATGAAGCAAAATTTCACCAACCAGAAGAGGAAATTGCGTTAGTTCGTTCCATTTACGAGGCACATTTAAGACTGAACCCGTACTCTAGACTGGGACCTGCGTGCTGGCTTTGGGATTATCTTCGTCGCTCCAGGACCCAGGGATACTTCATCCCATTAAGTGGTGGTCTTGACAGTTGTTCGACTGCGTTGATAGTGTACTCTATGTGTTGCCTAGTCGCTGATGCGGGTCGAAGAGAAGGTAAGAGCAGGCGTTCTTTATCATAGAGAGACATCAAACTTTCGTCCCATAGACAAACAGGTTATCGCAGACGCCAGGCGCGTCGTCGGAGAGCCAGATGATTCTAGCTACATCCCCTCTGATGCTCGTGAGTTCTGCAATCGTATATTCCACACATGCTACATGGGAACCGAAAATTCGAGTGCGGAAACGAGGCAGAGGGCGAAAGCTCTCGCGGACGCGATAGGCAGGTAAGGCGCTCGCTCGGTGTGATGTGGTTCGTCCTGACAAGGAAGCAGCTATCATGTCGATTTGAATATGGATTCTCTTGTCACCGCTGTTAGAGAACTGTTTGCATTTGTGACAGGTGCCAAACCGCGCTTCAGGACGCATGGGGGTAGCGCAGCAGAGAATTTGGCCCTGCAGAATATACAGGTACGATCTACCGTGACTAGCGCAAGCTCCCATTTACACCGGATCTCTAGGCGCGACTACGGATGGTGCTGTCATATTTATTTGCCCAGCTTCTTCCATGGGTGCGGGGTAGGCAAGGAGGGCTACTTGTTCTCGGCAGCGCCAATGTCGATGAATCGTTGGTCTTCCTTATCTGCGTGTCGTGCCGTGCTAACGCCATCCCATAGTCTACGCGGCTACTTGACCAAATACGACTGTTCCTCTGGTACGGAGAATTGGTATTGCTGTATTGGACATCGGGTTTGACGGAACCCTTCTTCTCAGCTGACCTCAACCCAATCGGTGGGATCAGTAAGGCTGATCTGAAGAAGTTTATTGCCTATGCTGAGGGTGCATTTGATTTGCCTATCCTGAGAGGGTAAGCACACACCTATGATTGTGCAGAAGCCCACCACATTTTCTATAGCTTCCTCGATGCAATTCCAACTGCAGAGCTAGAGCCAATGTCGGAGACATATGTCCAGTCTGACGAGGTGAGCATTTTTATCGAGGTGTCCTGTTTTTCGCCAATGTCATTCAGGCCGACATGGGCATGACATACGACGAACTTTCCGTGTTCGGAAGACTTCGCAAGGTCGAGAAATGTGGCCCGTACAGTATGTTTACCAAGTTGGTGCATGAGTGGGGTGCATTTTTGTCTCCGGTCCAAGTAAGCACTACGTCTTGCATCTGGGATTGATGTTCAAACACGAGTGGCCAGATCGCGGGGAAGGTAAAGCACTTTTTCTTCGAGCACGCCCGCAACAGGCACAAGATGACCACTTTGACCCCATCATACCATGCGGTACGTCAATTACATAGAATATAAATTGTGGTAGATCATTGATTACCTCTGAAACATGCAGGAATCGTACAGCCCGGATGATAACCGTAAGCACATTGCGAAGATGGGTCGACCTTGTCTTCTAACGTAGCTCCAGGGTTCGACCTCCGTCCGTTTCTTTACCCGTCCCGATTCCCTTGGCAGTTTAAAAAGATAGATCAAGTTGCTGCGGCGCTGCCCGACCGATCGAGCCTCGGTCCAGAGAAAGCCAAGACGGATTAATTTACATGCACCATTTGCAACGCTGGAAGCGAATAAGATAGTTTTGATGTAGCTTCGGGCATGGTACCATAGCCCGGTCACAGAAGTTGTACTATAGCTGGTAGTGAGAGCGTGCCAACAACGATGTGGGTACGCGAGACCACGCTGCAATAACAAATAATGACAGTACCTACTAGGTACTATGACAAGAGTGTTACCGCCGAACCGGACTACTAGATTCGATGTGAGTTTGATTCCGGTTCGAAAACATTGGAGTTTGTTTGACTGCCGAAATTGTTGTACAGCATAATACGTGGGCATGGTTGATGTGAGACAATGAAACAGGAATTCTGTACGTAATTGCCATCGCTTCTAGACGGGCACTTGATGGACTTCCGGTGCTTCGACCACGATGTATGTACGAGACGTAAGATAAAAGGCCAGCGCACAACGTTCTCGCGATTTGACCGTCCAACCCCATTTCTTTCAGTGCCTGGATCCTCTTCCACTGAGGGAATACGCTGTTTCCTAGGCTCTGATAACTATGGCAATAGTAGTTGGGTCCAGCAGATAAACTCAGTCTCTTGGATGATATATTAACAACACAGCAGATGGAATGGAAAACTCGCTGTAAGTACCCATTTACTGCGAAGTCACTGAGGTGCTGAACGATATACACTGCCATCACTGGGACTGAATTTTTCCGATAATGCTGTATATGCACTTTGCAATAAGTACCGTGTCTAACATGTGACTATCTGACAAGGATAGTCATGCATGGCCTTATAAGTCTTTATAAGGCTTTAAGCTTCACACAAGATTTCTAGGTAATGGTAACCTAACACATTATGATAGGCATGGTAATACACAAACTATCAGTTCTGTAAGCCCATTCAGTCTATGTCAGATAACACTTGATCACACTTCTCATGTCCTTAAACAAGGACATGATTTATCAGATTGGCTGAACCCTGTATTGATCATAAGTTGGATAATGTTATATATGGTTGTATAAGGCTTTGAGCTTGACACAAAAATTATAGGTGATGGCAACCTAACACATTATGATAGGCATGGTAATACACAAACTATAAGTTCTGTATGTCCATTCATTTCATGTCAGATAACACTTTGACCACACTTCTCATGAGTTTAAACAGGGACATGATTTATCAGATTGGTTGAATTGCATGAGTTGGATAATGTCACATATGGCTGTATAAGGCTTTCAACATGAAGTTTATGGACTTTGTTGTAACAAGCATAAAATACCACTATTTATTAATTATGTAATTGCTAACCACTGTGGCTCAGATTTTCAGAGATAAAGTTTAGTGACTTACCTCATGCAATTACCATATGAGATAAACAATAGCAACTTAGCTGATCCGGCGAAATGCAACTTACCTAACCCTGATCCAATGAAATGTAACTTACCTGACCCTGCTCCAACCCGATTCAGTGTAACAGTAACTTACCTGACCCAGCTTCAACTCGAAGATCGAAGTCACAGACAAGAGTGAAGAACCTAAACAGTTCCTTCCAGGAGGGTTTATATATAACATGGGTACTGTACAGTTCTTACTGATCATTTCCCGCGCTTTGACCATTTCTACTTTAGGGTACATTTGCAAATTCAGTACACCTGCCGGTCACACTCGACAGCACCTTGGACAATGGTGGGGATATGGTTGTTGTCATCGCTGGACAACAGGCTGGTGGATGGCCGTCGTCATCATCAGTTGACAGTGCACACAGTGAAGATAACTGCCCGCATCAAGAGGGCAATTCAAATCAGCAAACCAGCCCTTCCGATTAGCCGAGCTGACAGCACTTGACAGCGCTTAGCCGACCGCCCAGCCTGTCGGACTCTGTGCCAGTCTGTCGGACTCCGTGCCAGTCTGGTTGTCACTCGATTCAAATATTCAGTAGAGAAAAAAAAAGTATATTAGGACTAAAGAAAACTAGAGTGCTAATCACAAATGACTAAATAATAAATAATATATTTATACGACCGGGCCCGTGGTTGTCGAACGCAGGGGAGGGCGATCGTCGACGCTGCGCTGGCGCGATGGCCAGCGTTGCTGTGGCTGGGAGGTTGGTGGGCGTCGGGGGCGTCATTGTCGGATGACGCTGGGATGGGAGTCATCCCGTCGTTGCGCCGTTGCGCCGTCGCCGTCGACGCTGGGGATGTGGGTGGTCGCATCGCCGCCGTCGACGCTGGGGGTGGTGGCGGGGTCGTTGTCGTTGTCGTTGTGGTCAGTGTTGATGGCCACGGCGACGACGTTGACGGTGGGGGTCGTCGTCATCAGTGGCCACCTCGACAACGTTGGTGGTGGGGCCGTCGTTGCCCTCGCGTTGGTGGTGGCCGTCGACGCTGGTGGTGGCCTAGCCGTTGTCGTTGTCGTCTGGTCGACGACGCTGCTGGTGGTGGTAGTGGTTGGTGTCGTCGCCATCGGCCGTGGTGGGGTCGTTGTCATCGTCGTTGCTGATGGTGGTCGATCGACGACGCTGGTGGTGACGGTGGCTGTGGGCGAGGCGTGTAGTGACGCAGTAAATACTATTAGGAAATGTTGATAGTTCAATATGCTGATATAATCGTTACACAAACACACGCACACACATACTTGAAAATTTTTGAAGTCTCTCATTCTCATTCTCTTCATCCGTCGACCACCACCCGACAGTCACCACCACCACCGTCAACGCGACCACCACCACCACCGTCAACGCGACCACCACCACCCACCACCGTCGATGACGACGTGGCCACCACCCACCACCGTCGATGACGACGTGGCCACCACCCACCACCGTCGATGACGACGTGGCCACCACCCACCAACGTCGACCACCACCACCACCATCAACGCGACCACCACCACCAACAGCGTGACAACGACAACATGGCCACCACCACCAACGACAACGTGGCCACCACCACCAACGTCGACGACGCGACCGCCACCACCACCAGCCTCGTCGACGACGACCCCACCAGCAGCGTCAACGACGCGACGACCACCACCAATGGCCACAACGACGCCACCGGCGTCGTCAACGACACGGACACCACCACCAACGTCGACGAGGCCACCACCAACGACAACCGCCACCCCACCAGCAGCATCGACGATGACACGACCACCCCACCAGCAGCATCGACGACGCGACGACGACGACCCACCCCACCACCAGCGACGACGACGATAACAATGACCACCTCGCCGCGGTCGCCGCCACTACCCCCATCACCTGCGTCGACATTGCGGCCATCGACGACGACGACAACCACCTCGGTATATATAATACTTAGTCTTTGTTCTGTAGTTTATTGAATTAATATAAATTGGTTAACATTAACATTGAATGAATTGAGTGCTTGAAAAGTTTCAAGTACAGGCAGTAAAGGTAATATGGATGCTGTTGATAGTGCTACTGGGACAGTCTGGACAGTGCTAGCCAGTTAGGTACCTTGCTAGGAGTAGCTGGGGCTCTGGGGTAACTGGCCAGTACTGTCCAGTGCTGTCCAGGGGAGGGTTGGTTTGCTGATGCAACCTGCTTTCTCAACAGACTCATTCTCAGGCACGAATATGCCGATACTATTGACACTAATTGCCTTCCATTGATCTGGACGCCTGGGCAATTCAACTTCAGAATGCACTCTGTGTTCTCGACTTTGAGAGTGCATCGTGAGTTGTGCCCAAATAGGCAATATAGGAAATGAGCTCTCCGCACGAAATGTAGCCTAGTTGATATGTTGTGAGCACAGCCTTCCATGGCCATATATAGAACATGTCTATTTTATATTATTTGAAGATGACTGCATGGTCTTACCATACACCTACTATGAAAGTACCTGTATTTCAGATCCTTCTGTCTGTTGATCATGTTGAAAATGTACTTTCCTATTCCACCATGCACCATACTATGCAAGCTGATAGTCATTGCCTCTGCAAGAGTGATCTACCCCAGGAACTACAATATTTATGTACAGTTATTGGTCAATACAAACTTTGCAGTCTTGTCTAACACTGTATCATAGGGGGAGAAATTGATAATGGCCATATAATTATCTTTTCACAAATTGCATTATGTCAGTCATGCTGAATTGGACAGCTGTTGGTAACTTAATGACATGGATCATATAATGTCAATTAATTATTTTTTCATGAGTTGCATTATGTCAGTCATGCTGAATTAGATAGCTGTTGGTAACTTAATGACAAGATCATATATCAGTATGTCATGAGGCTGAATATATGATATATATGATCAAGTTATTTGTTTTGTAATCATAGCTTATCATGGATCGACGGTCCCCGTGATGGCAGTGGCGGTTACTGTGTTCTTATTCTATGAATTTTGTGAGCCCAATACGGGTGCAAATTACTGGAAACGTATTACTGACGATGTAACAGCTTAGTTCTGACCCTAGATCAAGAGGCACGTATTACAACAGCGCTGCTGGTGTCTTCCTGACCCACTTAATTACCTGCCCTCAGATCGAGCATATCTGGGTATTTCCTTTATTGTATGGATTCCGCACAACAGCTGACATGGCGGACAAAGAAGCATCGTTGGAGTTCATCCTCCATATTATATATATCTGTGGGGAACCTCTGGTGTCAATGACAATGATGACTTTCTGACTGTAGGTTGGATAGTGTCAAGACCGGTTCTCCTCGACGATCTTACTAGGAGGTCCAGGGGTGCAGGGAACTAATGAGGAGGTAAGTCCTGGCACTAGTATGTGCTACTTAGTGCAGAGAGTCAAGTCCGGGTCATACGGACAAAGTCCGGGCGCTGGAGGAGCACTGGAAGTAAGTCCGGGTTTTGCGGAGTTAGTCCGGACCGCGGGAAAGTGGACCGGAGTAAAGCGCAGTTTGTCCGGACGAAGGACATCCCAGAGGTGGGATAAGTCCTGAGAGGTCTAGCGTTGAGTCTGGGACAGAGGTGGCTTTTGCCCTCATGCAAGTAGGAGACTTGCTAGGATCGGACATAGGACCAAGGGGACGAGATAGGACGGAGGCCAGAGTTGGCCGGAGTTCAGGAGTTCAGATGAACAGATGGATTAGGAGAGCATAATGGGTAGTACAGAGTGGGGAGTATCTTAGTCGAGATTTGATCTAAGGAAACTACTAGGCCGGAGTATAGTAGTTTATATAGTAAATGAGAACTAGGGTGAGTATATACAGTGACAAGTAAACACCTTAGTTGGGACAAGGGACAGAGCAGAAACGGACAGGAAAATAAAGCAGGTACAGGAAAATAAACCGGAGCGGGAGCAGACACGGGGAACTAGAGATACAGGGACGACGGAGGAAAAGCAGGGACAGTGAAGTAAAGGGAACTAGGTCGGAAGAGGATAGGTAAGGGTTGGAGGTGGACTTAACTAATGTTAAGTCTGGAGCGATGTCCAGGACTGGAGGAAGCGGGACCGGAGGAAGTGCAAGAGCGGAGGGAGTGCACAGGTGGAGGAAGGGCAGAGTAGCCGGAGGAAGGTCTGGAGTTGGACATGGAAATGTCCAAGGCCATTGGTGGACCTGACAGAGGAAGCGGAGCAGGAGCAGGAGCAGAACTGAGCCGGAGTTGGATGTACCAGCCGGAGTTGGGCTACGTCGCAGACAAGGCTAAGGGAGTGGCCGGACTGAAACCGGAGTAGCGACTAGTGGTAGGTACAGGTCTGACATGGAGGAGTTAGACCACGGATCTGTCTGTAGGAAGACAGGGGTTAGTCCTGAGGCAGAGATGGACGTAGTGACCGGAGTTGAGCTGGAGTGCAGCTACAGGGCTGGAGATGGCCGGACTAGATCCGGAGTTGCATCTATGCCTAAGGAGAGGTCAGGCGGGCCATGGTTAGACCGGAGTTGCGACTGGAAAAGTATGGATATGACAGATAGGTTCGGTACTTCGGAACATTGTGTAATCTGTAAGACATTCGTTTTCTATGTGATACATTACACACTGAAACTTGTATTCCATTCATAGAATTTCCACTGTCCATACATAGGACAATCCTCGATTTCGTATCCGTGATGCTCAGGCTGACAATCAGCGAAGTAAAGGTCTTCGGACGAACAAACAAAGTGAGTTTAAAATAAACACTACACAGTGTTTGTATCAGCTGAATCACGATAGATGTATGATATTGTTTCAGTTCTGACGTTACTCAGCCTCAAGCATGTCGGTGTGATGCTTTAGCTGTATGTTTGACCTCTTTTTCATTTCTTTCCATTAACAAAGTGCTAGGCCAGTTCATGTTCGGCATTGAATTCTGGGCAAGTTTCATTATTGTATGGACAGTACAAGGTAAGGTCTCAATACCTCCATCCAGCATGGTCTTGCTGAAGTTAGTACAGTGATTCTTCAGATGCATCTTTATGCCCTTCATCATCGTTCGAAAAGACTCCTGGTCTTCATGGTGATATTTTTTGCCACCGAAGTCGGTATCTCGCTGTGGATTATGGTCGCAATGAGCTTTATAAATAACGGTTCGTCAATTGGCTTTTGTTAAGATCTTTCGCTGTCTCAGGGTCTGATCTCCGCCATAGAGTCATTTGTCGAACATGTTTCAATTACAGGACGCCCCCACAATGACATATATATGTGTTATCATCGCGTCATTCCTGTGTATGCATATATATGGGTCCCTTGGTTTTCTTTTGATGCCACGTTGGTTGTGTTTGCTGTCTGGGCGGGTATCAAGCATTCAATACAGAGGTCTCTTTCCTGCCCAGTAAGGTCTAACAGACCATGGCTGGTTAGTGTTCTGATTCAGGGAAATGTCATATACTTCCTCAGGTGGGCATTCTCATGTCACTATTTTGAATAGGATATAACAACCATGCACAGCCCTCTCGTCGGATTCACTCTTTCTATGATACACAACATGAGTCCAGAGATTGAGGGGCTCGCCAACACCCTCCTCTTGGGTGCACCAATCGCAATTCCTATTGGTTGCCGCCTTATCCTTTCAATCCGGGAGGCGGCTTCTCTACACCACTTATCTTCAGTCTCTAGTCGCACAATGAGTGCATTTATAGTTCAAGATAGGTCATGGAGAGAAGAACATAGTTACATTGTTTGACATCTGTCTACCAATATTGTATTGAATTGTAATACATACCTCTCTTAAGTTATAATAGGTCAGCCAGGAGTGAGAACGAGGGTCAAATAAAGCATAGGATGCAAAGATTCAACTTTGTGTGCATGGCTGTGGACAGAACCCACTGATCTGGGTGGCTTCCTGCAAGGTGTAAGGATTCCATGATAAGTCAGATCAGTGATATCAGGCAATTAAAAATTGGTTGTATAACCACAGCCGAGCCCATGCCCAAAAGGCCCTAGTAAAGTATGGATGTAGGTGGACTGCCAGATCAGTCGTAATGAAGTCGAAGAAAAAAGAAATTGAAGCCGAATTCAAACAGGCCGGAATTGCCCAAGGAAGCACAAGCATGATTAAAGGCTACCAAAAGGCGGTGTCACGCACCAAACAGGTTTGGTACAGTGAACATGGAAGATAACGCCTATATCGAATGATCCTTATGCGAAGGATAAGCACGACGGACCCTCATCGTAGCCATCTATCGCACAAGACGACTATCCTGATGCGAGAGATGAATGCCAATGCAGACAGTCATCTATCGCACAAGAACCGCCAAGAAGCAGAAGAAACTGAAGGAATAACGTCAATTGTGGTATGAGAAAGGAATGCACACGTCTGCAGTCCAACTCCCATACCAGAACGATCAAAGAAGCCGAAGAATTGATGGAGAAACGAAGGAGAAAGAGAAGAAATGATTTTTAGCGCCCAAATGTCATTTTTAGGCGCCCAGTGCTGGCATTCCGATATTTTGAATAGCTCCGTCGTTTCTGAAGCTATCAGGCACGTGACTATACCGTCAGAGAGCCTAGAACGTGGTCTATCTGCCTGTCAAGTTCCGATGCAAATCCGTTCATTTCCCACGGAGATATTCCCCCCGCAATCCAGACGTTCGCTTCATTGCTGTCACATCCATGCCAACTCCTACACATCTCCTACTTGCTCCAACGCATCTCCTCTTTGCTCCGATGTATCTCCTACCAACTCCGATGTATCTCCTACCAACTCCGACGTATCTCCTACCAACTCCGACGTATCTCCTATTTTGCTCCGACACATCTCCTACCATCTCCGACGTTTCTACTCCGAACTCCTACTCTGTTCCTCCGGCCTGTCCGGCCCACTTCTGTCATACCTCCAGGTACATACCCTGTTTCCTTCCTGTCACTTACTTGTCACCCTGTTGCTACGTACTCCTTCCATGTGTTTCCTCCTCTCATGTGTTTCTCCTACTCCACCTTTCACATGTCTTGTGTTTATCACAAGGATCCTGTCCTTTCAGTTAGTATATAAGCCTCTGTGTATTTCCTCGTACCTTAGTACGAATATCAACAAAGCCCTGTCCCCATCTTGCTTCTGTCTGACTCTAAGTTCCTCCTCCTCCTCCTCCTCCTACTCCTTTGTCACTCCTCCGCTCCTCCGAAATACGAGGGCTGAGCCTGTCCAAGGGCGCAGCACATAAGCTGAAGCCGACGCCCTCACCCCCTACGTCTTCTTTTCCCTTCTTCAGGTGCTGAACTCCTCCTCTGTAGGACTTGTCCTCCTCTACGTCGGACTTGCGTCTCCTCCTGTCGGACTTGTCCCCTTTTTCATCGGAGTAGCACCTAACAGCAAGGCGGAGATTGTAGGTGCTTGACAGTATATTCGTACTTGTCTTGCACAGGCTCTACTCAACTCTACCATGTCTCATACGATTCAAACCCGCGCTCAAGCTCGTTCTGCTGAGCGAGACCTGGCTCTGAATGCTATAACCAGTACTCGGAGACCTCTCCCTTCCACTTCCGACTTTCAGTCTTTCTCCGCTCGTGCTCCGCTTCCCTCCGCTTCTGCTCGAATTATTGAGCTTCCTGAGGATGCCCCTCCCTATGAGGAAGACCCACCTCCGCCAGGTGATGATGGTCCTGGTGATGGCCCTGGTGACGACCCTGGTAATGAAGATGACTATGGGGAAGGTCCGCACACTCTGGTCGGATCTCCTCCCACAACGCCGCTTCCACCAGATGTACTCCTACTTGGAAATCTAGTCACCGCAATTGAAGGACTTGCCTCTCGGACTCAGGACTCCTCCTCTCGTGCTAAATGCAGAGAACCCGATACCTTTGATGGCTCCGACTCTAAGAAACTCCGTGAGTTCTTGGTTCAATGTGAACTGAACTTCCAGAATCGTCCAAACTCTTTCCGCTCCGACCGAGCCAAAGTTGCTTTTGCTCAGTCCTACCTCAAAGGCGCTGCACTTGCTTGGTTCGAACCTGATCTCCTCAACTCCGACGATCCAGATCTCCGCCCACTATGGATGGATGACTATAAGGAGTTTATTGTTGAACTCCAGACCAATTTCGGACCACCCGATCCTGTCGGAGATGCGGAGCATCAACTGGATCAGTTGTCCATGAAGGACCACCATAGAGTTAATAAGTATCTTGTGGAGTTTAACCGCTATGCCTCCCAGGTCAAAGGATATGGTGAAGGCACGCTCCACCACATGTTCTATAATGGACTTCCGGATTGGATTAAGGATGAAGTTTCTTGTGTGGGCAAACCTCGTACTCTCTTTGAGCTCCGCACACTTGCGCAGACCATAGACTCTCGCTACTGGGAGCGCAAAGCTGAATGCACTCATCAAGAGAAGTCCGCACGCAACTCCTCCGACAAGTCAAAGCAGTCCTCTTCCAACTCCTCTTCCTCTGGAAACAACACCGCTTCTGCTGCATCCAACTCCGCTTCTAAGGGCAAGGACAAGGATAAAGATAAGTCCTCTCAAAAGTCCTCTGCAAAGAATTCCTCCACATCCGCTCCAGACCTCTCCAATGTCCTTGGGAAGGATGGGAAACTCACTCCCACTGAGCGTTCAAGGCGCATCTCCAACTCCCTCTGTCTTTTCTGCGGAGATGCTGGCCATAATGCAAAGGATTGCCCTAAGTCCGCTTCGCGTGCTGCAAAGGCTCGAGCTGCTCAGGCGACAACTCCAACCACTTCTTCGGAGAAGTCTACTGAGGCAAAAAAATAGTCCGCAGCTCCAGTACTCCTGTGCAGCCTGGAGACTGCGTTGACTCCGCCTGCACGCCTAAGGAGCTCCGACTCAATGCATCTGCTCTTTCCGACTCTGACTCTCTGATACCCTCTGTCTCTGTCTTGATCTATGAACTCTCTTCTGTCTCTGCTCTTGTCGATTCCGGTTCCACTCACTGTTTCATTGACTCTGTTTTTGCCCTTCGGCACTCTATTCCGCTCCGATCGATACCCCCGATTCCACTCCGCTTTTTGGATGGAAAATGTGTTACCTACATTACGCAGGTCACCGACCTCACTATCCGTTTCTCCACTGGCGACATCACCTCCGACTCCTATTATGTTACTCCGCTGGATTCTTCCTGTTCGCTTGTTCTGGGACATAGCTGGCTCCGCCACCACAATCCGTTGATTGACTGGGCTGAGAGTAGCATCACGTTCCGTTCACCTGTTCAGAGTTTGCCAGCAAACCTTGGGCCCCGGCCGCCTGCCTCTTCGGAGCTGGTTGCGCCATCTCCTTCTGCTCCGGTTCTGACTCCATCTGCTCCGTCGTCGCCAGGAACTGCTCCTCACATCTCCCTAGTCTCTGCTGCTGTGTTTATGCGCACATGCAAGCTGGAGGGCTCTGTGCAGTTCACCCTTCATCTCCGATCTGGGGAGGCTAAGCTTCGTGCTGTCTCCGCCAACTCCGATGCCCCTATTTCTGGGCTCTCGAGTGTTCCCCCTGAATACCATGACTTTGCTGATGTCTTTAGTAAAGCCAAGAGCACTAAACTCCCTCCGCATCGTGATTTCGATCTCAAGATTGACCTTGAGGATGGCTCCTCTCCTCCTCTCGGAACCATCTACTCCTTATCTCCGACCGAGCTTGAAGCACTCCGCACCTTCATAGACGAGCATCTCCGCTATGGGTTCATTCGTCCAACCAACTCCGCTCATGCTGCTCCAGTCCTCTTTGTCAAGAAAAAGGATGGATCACTCCGTCTTTGTGTGGACTTCCGTGGTCTCAATAAAATCACCAAAAAGGATCGTTATCCACTTCCGCTCATCTCCGACCTCCTTGATTCTTCCAGCCGCGCGACCATCTATACCAAGATCGATCTCCGACACGCATACCATTTGGTCCGCATCGCTCTGGGTGATGAATGGAAAACTGCCTTCCGCACTCGCTATGGTTCCTATGAATGGCTTGTTAT
>JAYMGJ010000225.1:0-30541 GCA_037178675.1 Scleroderma bovista
TGAATGAAGTCAGGGACTTGATCGGTCCTGAACATTCGTTGCTGGTACGTTACTAAGAGCGTAAGAGAAACCAAGGCCGATCGTGTTGCATCCCACAACACATCCTTCACCTTGAAACGATCAGATTCTGACGGTGGCAAAACCAATGGTACAACCATTCGCCTTACCTGGTTGTCTGCGTAAATGAACCTTTCTGTTCGGTGAATATGCCAGACCATGGATGGTGCACGTCGCAAGCAAGGCAACTGTTACATGAATTTGTGGCCGACCGCTGGCACTTAGGTGGCAAGCTCAGCACTGATTGGCATGGTGGAATAGGGTACATACTTGGCGGAAATTGAAAATGAGGCTCACTGCCTAGGGCCTTGTGTTGATCGGGAAAGCGGTGGTAATTTGCTTCAAAGTTTCACCACTGGATTCTAATCCAGCGTGCTTTCCGGAATGCCGTCAAGTTCTGGTGCCGCGATAGCTCAGGTACAAATATGGGTAAACACCTCGTCCTTGCTTTTGACATAAAAGCGGTACTAGACTCGGTCACAACAGTTCCAACTCTCACCAGCTTTTGCCAAACATTTATGTAAATGGTAATGCTTGTTCTGGCACGACCAAATCTCTAGATGCATATCAGTTTGGGTCGGTATGTTGGGAGCGTTTGCAATTCTCACACAGCAGCGGAGGGCCGGTAGTCATGAGGCCGTGCAGGTGCCTCAAGTCGCAGGTAACGCGTTGGCCAAATGAAACACGGTGTAGTCCACGTTGGACTGTAGAACTATCATGAGCGGCAAAATTCGACACTACATCGAAGAAGGTAGGTGGCTTTCCGTGCTACCCGGCAGATAGTAATACTACCAATCAACTGATCAGTCTACCCCCTTTAAGATACTTAAATTTGATCAAGAAGAAAATGGATGACACACTTGAAGCATTGTAAGGTAAGTGCGTATTACTTAAACGTGCCACTGAAAAATATTCTTGATGAACTGTATTTAGTTCAGATCCGCAGGCTGGCCAGCAGACCGCTGGACCTAATACTGTCCAAGCACGTGGACATTGGCAAAAGGGGCACAACTACAAGCATTTATCGTGTGATCACCATACCAATGTTACTCCAACATCGTGCGGCCCTGCCAGTCCCTGATGGTTATTGATTGCCCTCTTTGCGGTGTACAGTGACATTCCTGGTATGCCAAGTAGGTCCGCTGGCTAGACTAAAGTACTTATTTAATAGACGTCACACGTGGCCACACAATCGCCATCATACGGCCAACTTCTGTGTATAGGGCTTCTTTGGCCAAGTGGCACGTCCCTGACCACGAGGCGCAAGACCGTGGATACTTGCTCATAGTCGGGTCCATTGTGAGATTTTGAGACCTTCATGTATATATTAAACTTCCACTGCCAGCACGGCCCTCAAGTACACATGGGAAACCTGCCCACATCCCTTGCTCTAGAATTTATCGGGGAGAAGCTGCATGCCGAAGTCATGGTCACCAGAAAAATAACCGACTGTATTCTTGGTGTAATATTTTTGCCATTGTTCGGCCGCCTGCTATATCATTGCGTGTTATAAGGACCCGCAAATCTGACCCTATTGAATACATTTACATTTACCTTCAGCCACTATCCACTATCCAAGAACCCATGAGCACTTCACTTGAACAAGTGTCGCGAAGAGCTGCGAGATGTAACATCAACCTCAACGGCGATGTTTTACACCACGACTCCATGCTAGAACCCTTGACCGGTGCCAATGCTATCGTTCAAAGGGGAACTTTGTGCGCCAAGGGAAAGTCCGTAGCCATCAAGTCAATTCGTTTTGTTCCTCTCGAAGAGGAATCAGCTGCAGAGGTGGTAGTCTCGGATTGTTGTCGGATTGCAGCTGATCATTGCTGTTCAGTATATTGTCCAGGAAGCACATGCATGGTCGAAACTCTGCCACGATAATATACTTCCACTCATCGGCATTGTTACTACATTTGATTACGCTGTTTCATTCATATCCCCGTGGATGGACAATGGAAATGCTTATGATTATGTTCAAAATCATGCAAACGACCCCCGTCCTCTAGTAAGTAATGGTATTCGGGGTGTTTGGTTCATTCAAATAGCTTCTTATGCAGCTTCTGGACATAGCAAGTGGTCTGAATTACCTCCACAACCATGAGTGTGGGCCTATATTCCATGGTGATTTAAGAGGTGTACGTATATTAACTGGCTTTATTCGGATGCACCGTTTAGCATATCTTCCTTCCAGAGAAACGTGCTTGTACGCAAGGATGGCCGTGCGGTCCTGAGCGATTTTTCTCTTTCTTCCCTTGTCGAGTCTTCATTTGACACGTCAGCAGCGGCCCCCATTCGGCCAACATTAAGATGGATGTCTCCAGAAGAAATTCGGGGTTACGAGAATCCAACTGCCGCCAGTGATGTCTGGGCCTTCGGAATGACAGCATTGGTATGGTGGCCAACTGCTCTAAATTATCCAACTCAGTCTAGTTGTAACAGGAATTATTCACTCGGGCTCCACCATTCCACGAAATCCGGAGCTTGAGAAGGGTGCTTACTCGGATCGTGCAAGGTCCACCTGAACGCCCAAATGACAAAGCCTCCCTTTATCGTCTAACGGATGAATGGTGGAATATATGTAATTTGTGTTGGGAGCAGGAGCCATCGAAAAGGTCTTCAATGTCAGGCATTTCCAGGAAGCTAGAAATATTCTTTGTGCTTTTTGCCTTTCGCAATATTGTCCAACCCTCTGACCCTTATTTTGTTCAAGGCGCAACCGCGAACAACCGCGTTGGTGTCCGGGGATATATACTGGAACTCGCCACAGGCGGTGAAACAAGTTTGGTGCTCCCATTAAGTATTAGATTACCTCTGAACAGTTGCAGGTTTCCCACTCTAGGAGCAATGGCAAGTGACAAGCTGCATACTCTGCAAGACACTCACAACATCCCTTAATTTAGGCAAGAGCATCAAAATGAAAGATGTGAGTCTGAGTTGTTGCAGCTTGACTATGCTCACAATAACGGCAGTGCACAAATCAACATCATGATTGTATGTCTCCCCTCTACTATGACATGAACATAAAACGGTCTAATTGCAAGGCTGGTTGGCGTATAGCCCCTGAATCACCGTCGAATGTCAGTACTTGCATCTCTCACTCACAAAATGCGTGCGACTGTTGTAAGAAAGTACTGAAAATGTCTCGTATCACCAGGCACTTGTAAATCTCGCTTACGGCCGGATATCTGCGAAACCGAGGTTGCAAGATTGCCTAGCCACAGGTCTCTAAACGGAGTTGTGCCATGAACGTGTATTACTGTGATAAGGACTGGGCCTCTCAGTGACTTTGCGATCTGTACTCCTTTAGATTACAACTTGATGCTGTTCTCTATCCTTTGATTTTGTTTCAAGTACTGTTTTCTCGGACCCGGGGCGGCTACTTGTTTGGGAGCATAGATGCCCGTGGCTAAGTTGGTCACAAAGAAACAATCACATCCAAGAGCGAGAGCGCGGACCGAGAGTTTGGAGAGAAGTAAGAGGGATGCCAGAGACTCGCGTTGATGCCACGAAGAACAGAGTACAAAGCCCCGAGTTACATGTGCACAATTGTGTAAGTGCTGTAGGTATCTAGCCTGTAGCACAGATACAACAGTATAGCAACTGCAGTAGAGAGCCCATGAACAAAAAATGAAGTTGTAAGCACGAAAGAGTCCGTTGAAAAAGTGTGTGAGGGACAGCATTAACCATGACCCTCTCTACCATGTTAATCGAAAGAGAGGTATACCTAGATGCAGAGGCTTCGGGGAACCGCGTCCTGCGGGACGGTTTGGTTATGCTGTGCCAAAGTGCGATTTTCGCATGGTGATTCGGAAAGGAATGGTGGCCTTATCACCGGTAACATCGGGTATGATATAGTATGAGCCCCAGTTTTGATCGACAAAGTAAGATGTGACCGCGATTAGTTTCACGTGATTGGATGCTGTTCAGGTCGCCACACCGAAGAATTACAAATATGCGTCGACCCTTCGGGTAAGGAAGCGCTGGTGGGCGAAGGGCAGGGTAATGTGTGGATGTGTGGACTCGGTGCTGAAAATAAGCCGACGAGCGGCGGAAACTAGAAACCGACTTTGTGAGGGGCCTTATACAGTAGGACGGAATCGACCAAAACTCAAATAAACGCCTTTATTTGGTAGCCAAACGTGCTGTAGGATTGGCCAAAGTGAGTTAGGGGAAACATATGCTGTGTTGTGATCCTCGAGCCTGCAGGGTATGACTGGTGCGACATTTACTTTCTACAGCTAAATAAAAGCGCTCACATGAGTTCTGGTCGAATCTGGCCTATCGATATGAAGTCCCCTGCGGCTGTTATCTCCGTGTACTCGCGGTACTGTGCCAGGTAACAAAAGAGACCCATGGTGGGAGTCAGAATTCAAATTCCGCGCAGTTCCACGAGTTACATAATACCCCTATCAGAAGTGTCCCTGGCCACAGCTTGACATATGTGCTTTCTCTCGATCAACAACATTCATGAGTCTTCCTCATGTATGCTGGCCAACGCACGCAGTATCCGATGCTGACCTGCCTTGCCAGCGGTGGCGATGTTCAGGATAACATGGCACAGACGCACAACATGCATATAACATGGTGCGATGGAATCTTCAATCCCTGCAAATCATATTCCACCAACGCCTCTCAATTCGTTTCAATACGACACAGTTTCCAGTGGACTCATCATGAGCATTACTCTTTCACAAGTAACACAGCGCACCCCTAATCTTGGTGACCGAGTCCGTCGATACGGGAGCGTTTTTACTCGTGCAGGCAGCGGTGTGGTCGTACACCGAGCAGTTATGCGCGGTGAGACTGTCATAGTGAAGGATCATCGTTATGTGGGGCACGGTACTGAGGCGATGAAGGTACTCCCACTGTCCCCCTTGTGCCTTGTGTACGTTTTCAGGACTGACTCGTATTCAGCACACCCTCCACGAGGCCTTCATCTGGTCATTTCTGCATCACGAAAACATTCACCCGCTCCTCGGAATTGTTACGACTTTTGACAACCCCGTGTCAATTGTGGCTGAGTACGTGGCTTGTGTGGACGCACATGATTACGTCCAGAACCCGAGGGTCGATACCGCCTCCTTGGTACGTCGGAGAACCTACCATCTATCTACACACCACTGACTTTTCATCCAGCTTCTTGGGATTGCACGTGCGCTAAATTACCTCCATGCCCATCGGCAGGGTCCCATATTCCATGGAGATGTCAGAGGCGTAGGTCATCTCGTGCACCCGAGCATACCCCTCTTATGGAACCTGTCTACATATAGAAAAACGTGCTGGTTACCAACCATGGGCGTGCCTTACTAACCGACTTCGGCTGCTCCTACTTCCATGATTATTCGTCTAACACCATCTACTCCTCTCCCCTTTCAGGCGCTCTGAGGTGGATGGCACCAGAGGTCATCGAGAGCATCGAGAGTAACGAGGGGGGAAGCCCAACTGACAAGGGGGACGTATGGGCTTTTGCGATGACAGTACTGGTGCGTTCCTCTAATTTCGTGTCATCTTTCACACACAAACGAAGTTCTGCAGGAGCTGTCGACTGGCAAACTACCATTCGAAGATATAAAAATTGACAGGGGCGTCACGGTGCGCGTGTTAAGGGGGATGCCAGACCGCCCTCGTCGCATGAGCAACGAGTGGTGGGACCTATGCACTCTGTGTTGGAAATCGGATCCCGCGTTACGACCTACCATGATGGATCTCGTCCGTAGAATCGAAATGGTGGGTCTACTGACACTCGGATTTGACAATTTGAAAAGAAGATTGAACACAACAGATCGTTACTTCATTTCGAAGGCCTCAAGGCAAAGATGGGGATGAAGATGGGGATGGTGGTGGGACTAATGAAGTCCCCATTTCACAGGCTGTTGATAAAATGACGAGTACTACGCGGGTGCGTTGTTCTTTCGATACTAGTCAGGAGCCTACTAACGGCGCTTTATCATAAGCTAATGCCCGATTGTTCGAAGACCGTTACTTCACTGTCAAGCTACTGCACCCAGCCTATCTGCATTTCCATTTAAGTGATGCCTTTTGTCGAGGCTTTATTATTTAGCTCTACTACCAAGGGCCTACCTATCATTCGATTTGACATCGCGAGTTCATGATAGGCTGTTTAGTAGTTCGTTGTTTTTCACTTTCGTTCTTGCCATTTCGCAATGATACCTGCCACTCATACCTTGTGTATACCCATTCTTGATCTACCGTTATGACTTTTGGAATAAAGCGGCGTCGAATGAGTCGGGATCGAGAGCCTGACAACCGAACGTGGTGATTAAGCGTCCTAGGCTAGTAGGGGGCGCCCTCAGTCGGTTCGATCATTTGATAAGGCAACCACATCTGCAAGACGACTGAAATGAAATACGCGCTCGGCAGAGATTTGACAACTTACGGACATTTACGACCATGAGATGGAGGCTGCTCATTGGCTACTCAATATCTCAAGATTCTATCTCGCGTATCAAAGAGATATGATCACTATTGTCAGTAGATATGCACAACTGTAATATTGCATAGTACAAGAAAAGTGACTAGTACTGTGATTGTAGATGTAGAACATGGAATGTCTCCTTGTCAGCAAACGTATTCAAATAATAGCGTGCACAGCCTTCCATACATGTTTTGCTGTTTGGTTCTACATTAGGGAAAGCTGTATGGAAAACGGGTACGAGGTCCAGTGCATGAAACACATCAGTTAGTGGAACAATATCTGTCGCGATGCCTGTCGAAGGATCTACACGCTCGACTTGGTGCAATCCAACACTGGGCCTACCTGCAGATAACGGAAGGACATGGTAACGGGAGGCAATGTCCACAACAGGAGAGAGTGGACACTACGCAGCGGGCTCTACACAAATGATATGAAGTCTTTAACTCACTTGGGTAGACGGTTCTAACTTGGAGTGACAACCGAAGGTGGTTTGAGAGTTTGTTGATAACAACAGAGGATAAAACAAGTGGGTAAAATCCTACTGTGCTACTAAAAGCATAAGAGTATTTATACGTCTGAGCTGCGCACAGACCATGTAAAGTAGAGTGGCCATAAGAGTCCATAAACGGACAGTTAGATAAGTACCTTCCTAACATAGTATCCTGTGGAAACTCGTAGAACCTCGTAGAATACCACAGTGAGTCATAGGTAAGATAAGAGATAAGAAACAGTCTAGACATGACCTCATAGGAACGTTCTTGAAGAAACGTTATCTCTGCTTATCTTGATGATGTCATAGATAAGAGATATGACTCCGGTTAGTCGGTACTTTGATAACCGGTCATGTGACAGAAGTATCACATGGAAGTTGGCGAGTCCAGACACATCACGTGTCAAGGCTCTAGGAAAGTCACGTGCTGTTGATGACTAAGCACTTACTTTCTCAACACATGGAACAGGTGTCAAGTCCGGGTCTACTCCGGTAGGGGGTCTGGTCAAGTCCGGACGAAAGCGGACGAAGGAGGAGGGCAGATACTGGACAAGAGATTAGTCCGGCCGGAGTTGGTGACCGATTGGGTTCAACGACTAAGGACAACGAGTGTTGACCCCTTGCGTAGGTTCTGGTCAAGGGAAGGAGACGGAGACGGAGATGGACGAGAACAGGAGTAGTGACTTATGTTGATTTCAGACTGAGGTCTACAAGGTAAACTAGAGGGTACTTATACTAAGTAGAAACTAGGGTCGAGTACATACGGTGACAAGTAAACAACCTAATAGCGGACAAGGGATGACCGGAGTTAGGACTAGGTCAGGTCCGGTGAAAATAAAGTCAGGACCGGGTAAAATAAATCAGGTCCGGTGAAAATGCTACAAGGTATAGGATATATCGAGTTCACGGAGAACTCACGTCAAGGCAGGGTAGATGGCGAGGTGTAGTAAGAGTGAATGGAGTATAGACCAAGGGTCGTAGTTAGCGGAAGGTTATCTGCGCGACCGTGACCAGAGTAACTGAGAACGACCGGAGTTGAGCTATGGGGCTGCAATGCAACCGGAGTAACTGGATAGGATCCGGAGTTGGACATGGTCGTAACAACAGGCAGACATAACACAGTGGGGTTGCAGTGATATCTTCCGGTAGGCTTGTTGCTTTCAGCTTGAAGATAGCGCGGACTTGAGCAACAACTAAAGAATTGTGAGTGAGGAGTGTGGAGGTAGCCCAAAACATACCATAAACGTCGCCAGGTCGACGAAGCAGCACTGCATCACAGTATCCAAGTGGGTATTCGTTAGAGGGCGGATGAGCTTGGACAACCTGGCTTTTATTCACGAAGCGTGAACGAAACGATGAATGTGTTTGGATTTGAAATTTGTTCCATGCAATTAAACTCCCTTGAGAATCCCACCTGATTGAATTACCACGTGAAGCGTCGCCCACGTAGCATGAAATAAGAGTCGAAAGATCTGGTAGATGGTAGAGGGCCTGCATGGCCACCATGGATAAAGCTTTGTGATCAGGTCGGACAGTGACATGAAGTGCTACATCGCCAAGTGTTGAAATGAAACTTTTTGGGTTGTCGAAGTGATTACGGAACAGGCGAGGGCCACGGAATGTCGACTCCTTCTCAGGTACAACGTGCTGGATGAATTGCAAGGTGGGGTCAATAACTGTCACTTCATCGTGCTCAGCATGGACCAAGTTCTCCAGAGCTGAGCTTTCTGCTTGGCGCAGAACTGCATAGAGATTGAAGAGCCGGATCATTTCCTCGCGGTTGAGGATCTCGACAACCTGGTCCACATAGGTATGAGTATTGCGACTTGTACACTGAAACATTGTTTTGCAGTGCGTGATGAGAAGGCGCTCCGGGACATCTGCGGTGTATTGAATGAGTGGACCATTCGCCTTTGTTTGTCGCGTGAAGCTCATCATGAGCTCGAGCTTTGGAATCTTGAAATGGCCAATGGGCCCCTTCCCACCCCTTCGCGCTCTAAGGTCGAGAATACTTTGCTTCCTAGCATGAAATTCCACGAGTGCTTGTTCCATGGCGGTGATTGAGGAGTCGGTGTGCACTGGATCTTGCGCACGATAAATGAATTCTATCAATGCACGAACGGCATGGATGAACTCATCCGACGCAGTGCCTGCACCATCCAAGATTGGCACTATTGTCCTTTCCATATCGCGGTGATCGCGCCCAGTCATTTGGAGTGGCCGAGACACTCCAGACGAAAAGTGGCGAAACAAAATGCATTGATGCAAGCTACTGAAGCGAGAGTCGAGGGTATTAGGCCCAGCCACTACCTTACACCAGTTGAGGACGTGGTCGAAGAAAAATTTGTGCCCGGTGTGAAGCACTTCACCGGTAAGGAATAGCGAGGGATCACAAAACATCCAGTCACGCCAAAATGGCAGATGGACACCAAGAAGTTTTAGGGCCTTGGCGGCCTTCAGAAAGGCTGCGAGATCCCAGGCATCGCAACTCTGGCACAGCTTCTCTATGAGATAGAGGGTGTGCTCGCGCGTTCGAGGAGCAGCAGGGGTGGGACTTCCAAACTGAGGCATCTCAGCGATGGTCACAGGAGACGCATTCCTTGTTACGCATGCGATGAGTTGTTGTTCGGGAAGATCTGCAATATAGGAAACAAGGGGGGTGTAGCCATTGTGAATATATCCGCTAGGATCTACGAGAGCGATTCCATTTTTTGCGGCATCTTTCAATGACGCTTTCGGGTCTGTTTGGACTAGTCCACGCTACTCAGCACAGCCACCCGCACCCTACCCGCACGAGAGCTCTCCAATGCGCAGCTTGGTACACCCGATAGGGCCCTGTGAAGGTCCTGCATGCGTAGCTCATCCCTATCCCTTCCTGACTGTCTCAGTCACTTGGAGTAGCATCGAGTCGCACTACTACATCGCATCGGGTCATGCTACATTGCATCGGGTCATGCTACATTGCATCGGGTCGCGCTACATTGCATCGGGTCGCACTACATTGCATCGGGTCGTGCTACATTGCATTGGGTTGCGCTACATTGCATCGAGTCACGCTACATTGCATCGGGTCACACTACATTGCATCGGGTCACACTACATTGCATCGGGTCGCACTGCATTGTGTTAGGTCACTCTCCTGCATAGGGTCTCACTGCATAGGGTCGCATTGCATTGGGTCGCATTGCATTGGGTCGCATTGCATTGGGTCGCATTGCATTGGGTCGTGTTGCAGCGGTTACCACATCCAAGCACGAGTGGAATACCCGCGATAGGAGAAGTGTTCGGTAATCTGAATGAATGTTGAACTCGGGAGATGGGATGAATGCGACACAACGCCATGCGTGTGATGTAGCTTGCATCCTAATATCTGATGCAATGTTCCCGATAGTTAAAAAAACAGGGTGCATCTCTAACCCCCCAGTTTGACGTGTAACAGGTGTTTTATCCGAAGCAAGAATAATGGGGACGATCGTAGATCCAATAGGGAGCTGTGCCTGTGATGTGATGGACAATATATCGGTGAAAGACTCTGGAAAAGAGTTGCCAATGACTCACCTGAATTTCGAAAGCACGTGTGCCTGTAAAGAATTCACTATACTCTTGCTCCGTACCACACATGACCTTGTGGGGATCGTATGTCATGTGGTCAGCGAATATGGGGTTGGAGAATAAATCTTTGACTACTTCCAGACCATCGCGCCATATCAAACGAGCGTCATGCGTTGTTTCAAGACCATTCATATCAATTTTGGTAGACTTCCATTCGGGTCCTGTGGGTAGATTTGCCAACCAGCCAAAAAGTTGATCCGTAGTTTCAAACGTCGGCTTTGGACGGGTATCAAACTATTTGGGTGTGATGAGATGAGGATCAATGCAACAAGAAAGTAAACACACCCATCGTAATTTTAAGAACTGGGAGATCTGTGTTTTGTTCAAGTTCAGTGCAAGGAACTTTGCAAGCTCCCATTCGCCCTCATCAGCAAATGGATAATATACTTGGTGCTCGCAACGTCTCTCATATTCATGTGCCTTCAAGCGGTCCAATAGTGTATTGCCCTTTCCATAGACATATCCAGAGTCTTTGTGATATTGCCCTGTAACATTGGTTTCTCCTGCACCTCGTCTAAATGCAGGAGGTGTTGGGATTTGGACGTTGTCTTCAAGGGTAGAAATGCATTGTACACCATCTGTGTTGAAGTGATGTGTCAGCGCATCGGGAGATGAGAATTGCAAGCTACAATTGAGACAGCGGATATCAATTTCCATGTGTGATGACGATCAGCTGGTGGAGAGAATGACTGCTGAGTATGCACCGGAGTATGCACCGCAAGAATTCTTCTAAGTCTTTCAAAGTCAGATACTCACGCCGGCACAGCCTCACCGCCCCTCTCCTCCACTCCACCGTCATTTAATGTCATTCAATAGCATGAACGACATCCAAGACAACTCAGTTGCTGTACCTGGACTATCTCAATCAGTCTCCTCATCAGAGAACTCGATACAACTACCCAGTCCAAGGGAGGACTTCAAGTCTGCTCACTTCAATGCAAAACTCCCATCAGACGATGGTTCCAAGAAACAGACAGGTAATCATCCTCCTGGTTCAGGCCCCAACTTTAACCACTGAATGTTTTCTTAGTCGTCACTCCTCATTACTCGCGACTGCAATTACAGACTCAGACCCGATCTGTTTCTGTCAGGGACCGCTGAAAAGATAACAATGTGTTTGGGTGGCTGCTCCCTCAGATGAGGTGCATTCAACCCAGGGACTTCTGGAGGTCTGGCAAGGCTCCCAAGGACTAAGGAGACTAAGAAACTAGAGAGTGGAAGGGTGGTTCAGTCACTCCAAGACTGAACTCAAAGATATACACTGAAGAGAAGGATCTTTTTTTTTTTTTTTTTTTTTTTGCACAGGAAAGAAGGATTTTGCTTAGTAAGCTAAGTACAAGCCTACATAGCTAAGGTAAGAGTCCAGTATCAGTACTACCAATCTACTCACCCAGAGACAGGACTGTCTCTACACCGCACAGTCGAAGCCCAGCAACGCATGTATAAACGCTATCATCCTTACTCACGAAAAGATGGGGCTACTCCACTGGAACTTCGCTTTTCAGCAAGGACAATAGGACTGTCATCTCACAATGGCATGACAATGCAAGATGTTGTTCAGGTATGTTGTGATGATCGGTTCAGCCGTTGAACTAACTCATGTTTTCTGCCACAGGGCAGGGAACTTTTCATCAAAACTCTTTCTATGATCCCCGATAGGGTATTATTGAAAGCCTACCAATCCAAGCGAGCGGATCGTGACTGCATCGCACACCGTGTTGCCCTCGCATTGGCAGAAGTTGAATCAACCGAACGACACAAAGATTATCTGTCTGCTGTTCATGGGCAACATGAAGGAGAGCTTTCTGTCGCTAAGGCACAACTGGATATGCTCGAGGAACTATTGGATCGTCGTGGATTATCAGACATAGAGGATGACGGTGGATACCACCGTGCGGTATATGCAGATGAACTTGTTGCACTGACCATTGCTGAAGGCCAAACTAATCAGATGAAAGAAGTCGTGGATTCACAGGCTAGCTGGTCAGATGATGATGAGTCCTCGGATGAGGATAGGAAACTCCTTTTCACGGGGCTCCTTTCATCTGATGATGACCCCAATTTCTAAGTTTGAGCACATGGTGAGTACCAATTCGTTCAGGTGATCATGATGAGTTCGCTGACCAAAATAGCCAGTATCACTGCACGGGATGATGGAATCCCGTCGAATTCATTGGACTATGAACTATGGGGAGACTGAATACGATAGGCCGATATTTTTGTGTATGCGCGCTGTATGCCGATAGCTGTTGTTTTGAATTTAAAGTTGCCTGTCTCGCAAGCCCCACTGGTGCCCACACCTCCATCCATCCAGTGTGCAATACCACCACCAACTGTTTAGTACAGATTATACACCTTCGTACATCTGATCACGATGCCAGAAGTTCGAGTAAGTCTGCCCACAGCTTGTCAAACTTCCACTGATAGATCATGTAGAAATATCCCCAACCGAAACGAAACGAACAACTTCTTGGTCTGAGCGGTGAAAGACCTCAAGACCCTCGTTTGTTTTCAGAGCATCCACCCCAATTCAACCCCAATCCACCCTACTATAGCGGATATCCTTCATATGCGACGCAACTCGCTCATGGCGTGCAAATTGCCCAAGGACTTGATAACGTAGTAACATCGCGCATGGCGATGGCCATCCAACCACGTCGTCCAGGGATTCAAAACGTGAATCGGTCTGGCGATTCCAGATCAACGGTCATCTCTGTAAGTTCGACTAACACATCACTATTTTTATACACTAATCATATGAGCAGGCTGGCGAGGAGTCTCGGATTCGTCGCCCTCAACGCGAAGCACGCGTAACACTCCCACCAACACCTCCGATCCTGGCTGCTATTGCTCCACCTACGATTACTGCCGTTCCCCCCCCCCATGGCTTTCCCCCCTGTCGTCACTCCCACTGCTGGCGCCTCTATCACTACAACTGCTGCTGTTGTTGCTCCTGCTGCCGAGGCTGCCACTACTCCTGCTGCCGCTCCCACCACTCCTGCTCCTTCCATCCTGGCTGAACTGTCAAAATCCGAAAAGAAGGATGTGATGTCGAGAGCTCGTATGCACATCTGTTCATTTATGGTTGCTGAGGAAGCAGTTCCCATGGATTCAGTGCGGGACAAGATGGTTGCACGGGCCATTCATATGGCATTAGAGTCGGTCGTCGGTCAGGCGCAAGTTGTGCAACCGTCATCTGCAAAGAAGGAGGTCATTGGGATGATGGCCGCCATGCGACGGGAACACAAGCAGTATGTGCTGTGCCATGTGAACAGCGAATTTAGCCTTCGCCTGGAACCAGGCTCCAAAGGCTCCGAAATTGAACACCGTGCCAAAAGAGTTCAAAGTCTTCTCAAAAACTTCAATTACCTTTGTGATCCACGGAACCCCAGCCATGAGTTTTTTTCCTCTTCGTTTTTTCAGAATTTCATGGTTGATATGTTGTTTCTTACCTCTATGAACCTGTGGAAATCTGTTCAAGGTAGCACACTTGATACAGTATTCAGGCTTGGTGGTGCAGCAATGGCTGCTACCTTGAAAGATTTTGGAAAAGGATACTACCATGAGATTGATTCTAGTTCAAATAGATGGCGAGGTGATTACTTACAGGCTATTCAACTGATCTCTCATATGAGAGACAACCCGGCCAGAAGGGACTGGCTGGACGAGTTACAGAGACACATCATGGCACGGGGGCGCAGAGGTCTTCCACCCACAGACATTTAGATTTATCTACGCTACGATACATTATCAGTGATCTAGCCGTCAGTTGATAGGATCTAAATCATGCACTAGCCCTATTGCAGCAGCCAAAACAATGGTGAGGTGAGGGTTAGCTAAGGATTACATGACCAAAACGACACTAAATCAACCATTCCACTGCTAGTCTACATTTGGTGGCGAAATCCTAGGATATATCCTCGCTTGGCCTCGGCTGTGGCTTGTCGGTTTCTTGATGCAAGCGGTTTCGCTGCTTACGGCTCTGCACAGTCGCTTGTCGTAAGGTAAACCCTTGCCTGGGATGGGCCTTCCGCCGAGCGATGCCGATCACCTAATTTCACTCAACGAGTCACTGATCTCTAAGCTGTTTTCTTCCTATCTGGTCGTCTTCTGTTCGCTCCTATAGATTCCTGCTCACGCTGATCTTTAACCATACATACTTGAAGAAGTGAACTCACCTTCATGCCGACAAGCAACCGTCAGAAAAAAAAATCCCTAGAGCAAATGGTCGTACTATCGTGGTTCTCCGGCCCTAAAATATGTAAGGGCGGCATACGAGATTAAGTGATATCAACTCACTGGGGTCCACATCATAAAAGTTTGTGTAGTGTTCCGAAATCTGATGTGATGATCAAAGGCGGTTGATCTTATTTATGCAAACATCCTATGATCTATACGTCAGCGCATCTCGGGTAGTAACGGAAAGGAATGGAAGCATGGACAAGGCGTGTTTCGTCGCAACATACTCGGAACCACACGGGGTGAGCGGTTCTTTGGGAGGATTGATCGATGAAGGGAGGTGTTAGGGAATTATGTTGTTAGGGGCCAGATATTAGATCAACGTGTGTTGCATGCGGAGAAGAGAAGATAAATAAAGTGTGCCTTGAATCGGTACGTACTAAGAGTCTGGCCGGGAGGGTTGCTACTAGGCTCTACGTCGCTTACTATTTCGCATAGCTTCGGCTAGAGTTGGGGCAGTGCCAATTAAGTTGAACTTCCGAATCTCCGACCAAACCTCAGACTGGCAGGCTACGGTGTCTGAATCTGACTGCCATTCTTGCCTCCCATGCTGGTCTTACGGCCAGAGCAGCGACTACGCCTCATCCAGTACATGTCATTACTTCTCAGCATCATCATCTGTGCTACTGCAAGCATCGCCTCCGAATCTGCAGCTCGTCCGCCCCGCAGGGACCCAGAACCATACCACACCTCCATCTTGTCCGGTGAAGGATGGGTACTGGAGTTGCTAACTGGCCATCCAGACCGCATCAAAAATGAACTCGGGATGTCCGCTGACCTTTTCAATGAGCTTATCACAATTCTCAGAAACCGTGACCACGTCAATTCAAGATTTGTTTCCTTAGAAGAGCAACTCGCAATTTTTCTGTATACTTGCGTCACTGGGTTGCCTGTGAGGCATGTAGGAGAGCGTTTTCAACGGTCAAATGACACCATTTCACGGTAAGTGATCGTTATTTGGATGATGGAGATGATGGAGACTGACAACATTACCAGCTATTTCCGCAAGATGGTCGAGACGTTGTCTGAGCCACCTATCTACACCATGTTTGTCAAGCCGCCTGGCATTGACCCCCTTTCCCCCAAGATACGACTCAACCGCAAACTCTACCCCTACTTTAAGGATGCCATTGGAGCCATTGATGGCAGCCACATTCCTATTGCACCACCAGCTCGTCTTGCCTCCGCCTACCGAAACCGCAAAGGTTTCATTTCACAAAATTGTCTCTTTGCGTGCGACTTCGATCTCCGTTTCACCTATGCACTTATGGGATGGGAGGGGTCCGCTTCGGATGCTCGCATTTTTGGTGACGCTTGTATGCGGAACCTGGAAATTCCGGAGGGCCAATACCTTCTTGGTGACCTTGGATTTCCTTCCAAAGCATCTCTTCTTGTCCCTTATCGTGGGGTACGCTATCACTTGGCTGAGTGGGGACGGGCGAATCTACGGTGAGCTAGCCCTTCCCTTTCTGGTGTTCATTAACAAAGTACAGGCCTACCGATCAACGGGAACTGTTCAATCTGCGCCATGCATCCGCACGCAATGTGATCGAACGTGCATTTGGTGTACTCAAGAAGCGATTTCGAATCCTCCTCCTGCCGACCCGTTACCCCCTCGATATCCAAGCACGCATTCCTGTAGCACTTTGCGTCGTCCACAACTTCATCATGTTGCACCATCCAAGCGACCAACCGATCCATGATGATGATGATCCAATGGGTGGTCCCAATGAAGGTGATGGCAGTGGGGATGAGGGTGAGGACGAGGACGAGGACGATGGAGATGTGAGCATGCGCGATCGGATTGCACGTCAGATGTGGGACGATTATGTTGAATTGTTGCATGCTCGAGGACTTGGTGTAAATAATGGCATTGATGCCGATGATAACATGTAGTTGCTACATTACACAAATACATGTTTTCGACATAGTACATGGAATTTCGACAAGCAACAACGAAAACAACATGAAATGTAGCGCTGACAGACTAAGACTCATGACTATAGTTGGCATATGGGTCCATTTCAGCATGCCCCACACCACTCATCCCTGCTGAGTATCCCCCATCAGAATTGGATCCCACACTAAGCAAAGGAGGATCAGAAAAAGAGCCGGGCGACGATGTTGCGGCATCTGTGAGAGGCAAATTACCCCATAGAGTGTCCAAGTCAACAGCAGAGGCCGGGGTAACAAATGAAGAACTTGATGCGAAGGGGGGAGTCGATGACGATACAGGCATGGAGTTTGATGGCAACAGATGGTAGTGGTTCCGGTACCAAGCCACAGCTACACCGTGACGTACCGCAGGATCATCTAGGTTGGCAAACATCTGACAAAATGTATGATTATGGAGAAATTCCAGAACCAGAGCGCTACGAATGGTTGAAGGAAGATCGACATCATGGTTGATATGAGCAGTGGCCAGCGCGATGTATGGCGGAGGCGAATGTTGAGGTAGGGCCTGGGGTGGAGTCTCAGGCAAGGCCTGGGCAGAAGTCGCAGACTGTGGCATAGCAAGAAGGGATTGGAAGCTGAGCATACAGTCCGTTGCACGGTTGATTGCGCCCGTCATGGTCGTCATGGCAGCAGCATCTGCCATAGCAGACGGTGTGCCGGTTGTTTTCGAACGTTTACTAGGACGCGATGAAACAGCGGAAGGGGCTCGGTGGGATGCAGCAGGAGTCCTAGCTCAACTGCTGGGTTTCGAAATCTTAGCAGCCGATGATATAAGTGTCATGTGAGTAGAGGACAAGCGGGGCAGCATAATGTCAGAAAAAAGGGTGTGACTTCCACTTCCCGACGTAAAGTCGGGGGAATGCGTGAGCGAGGGAGACGATGCCCGATTCAATTGCGAGATAGTTGACATAGCATCGGAAGTTGCTGTCATCCTGGTCAGAGGGTCGGGTGACATAATGTGACCACCGAGTTCAAGTAGCCCAGTCAAATCCAACTCGTTACCGAACTGCATAGCATTCCCGAGAATCGATTGGGGGCCATAAAGTTCAGCGTTATCAGTCAGCCCTGCCGGGATGTCTTCGCCTGCATCTTCATACACAGACGAAGTCGATGTGGCAACCTCTGTCCCAGTCTGCTCCAGATTGTGTCGTGACCCTGTGGTGTATGACCCACGACCCTCAGCGCCAGCTGGTTCACCTGCACAGATCTCCTTCATCTTCAGGTAGAACGGGAATCCCTTGTTACGAAAACGAGACATCTCTGTACTCTGAATTCGAATGAGTATAAGAACACGTTGGACATTAGTGCCACGTACTTCACTGCCAGAAAGTGTTGCAAGATATTGTGTCCATCTCAAAACTTCATCCTGTGACTCGTCATCGATATTTGCACCATGCGTCATACTCCAGCTACCTCCTCCAGAACTATTGGTATACCTTTCTATAGCCCTGTAAGCTGCCTTGAGCTACGCAAATAAATATATTGGTCAGTGGATAGTCTAGGTCAAACAAAGCAACATACTGAATTGTATTTGGTTTGGTAAGACGAAGCTAGCCTACCAGTACCCAGTTGTCTGGCCACCAGGTTGAATGTCATGAGCGTGAAACTGGAGGATTGGCCCATCTTCGGCTTTTGCTCAATAAGAATATTAAGCATGTTGAAGACTTCGTCGTTCGAGAAATTTTGCCGTGGGATCCTAGGTGGTCGACCAGGCTGCGATGATTGTTGATGTTGCATCATTTGTAGGGCTTTGATACCGCACAGGACAACGAATGAAGAGAAACCAAGTAAGAAACTGTGAAGAGTGGGATGATTGAGATGCGTGTGGTGGTTTGAGGGCATGTTGGATGCTACAAGTCGTGGTGGAAAGTGAATATTTGGAACTCCGCAATATCCCTTATGTGAAGGCCCAGACTCTCCGCGAGTCCTGGGGTCTTTGCTCATCTGAGCTGGTCGGAGGTTCAAATTCAAAGTCGGAAGTTCAACTTAATTGGCACTGCCCCAACTCTAGCCGAAGCTATGCGAAATAGTAAGCGACGTAGAGCCTAGTAGCAACCCTCCCGGCCAGACTCTAATAGTAACCGTCCGTCCCCGAGTCGGAGGAAAACGAGGGAGAACGACCATTTCCGATCCGGGAGCGGAGACTCCAAACTGCAATGAACCATCATTCAATGGTATCAGAGCTTGTGCTATGCGGGGTTATGACAAGGGGGGTCTTGCAATTGATACTCTCTGTGCACACCCGCGAGACTCTCTAACTCAACGAATTTACCAATACTTGTCGCTATCACTCTAGGGCCCCCACTGTCTGAAGGAAAAACAGTCTATTCATCCTAAACTCAGGAGTATTTGGTACTGACCGCACACCTTTCTAATTTGATTCAATGATCTAGCACATGGATTTTACTTGTAACGTCGACGTAGAACAACTGTCAGCGAGTTCTATTCAGGGGAAACGTACTATGTAAGTTGGAAATCGATGAAGTAAGCGAAATGAAGTCCGTGCTCGTGGGCGGTACACTGATCATGTCAAATTGAATACCCCCACATACCCGCGCGGGTCAACCATACTCATGATGAACTCTAGATATATACGAGAAGGTACAAAGTGCCTTGAGGCACATCTAAGTAGGGTAAAGTCTTGAGAATGTGGCGGTCGGAGACGGTGAGCAGAGAGGCGAAATGACTGGGAGTACATAGGACAATAGGCATGAGGTATTAATGTGACAAGGAGAATTGCCTAGGAAAGTCTAGTTCAAATGTTTTGAACTGCCAACGTCGGTGTCGTAGTATAGTCGTTGCCCGTGGGAGTCGGACGAGAGCCTGATCGAAATCCTGGCCATACCTATTTGCAATGCAGCTTTAGTACAATCCACCCTGCACAAATCCAAATCTCGCCCGGAACGCATTAACATACCTCGTGTACTCACCTCTCTAGGTGCTACATAACCCCAATGAAGTTCCACACTCATCCCTCATGCGACCTTGGACGATGGCTTTCTCTCTCGCCCAAGTTGCTCAACATGTCCCACATCTCGATGGTTGGGTCAATCCGGACGAGACTATTCCCTTACTCGTAGACGGGGATTTCGTCATATGTAGAGGTTCATTGAACCCAACAGGGAAGATTATCGCGATAAAATCCCACCGTTTGTCTAGAGATTACGAGGAGACGGAGGTAATGTCATCTTTCGTTTTCGCTGTTCTTGGGTCTCACATCTATGTAGCCCGTTCTCCACCGAACCCTCATCTGGTCACTACTCCGTCATGAGAACATTATCCCACTCTTTGGGGTTGCGACCATTGACGACCGATTGTCGACAGTGACGGAATTGATGGTCAGGGGAGATGCAAACAATTATGTGCAGGACCCACAGGTTGATCCCAGACCCCTTGTGCGTCAAACCATGGGACGTTGTCAGAATATCAACGATACTAATCTTGTTCCCAGCTTCTTGGGATCGCATGCGGGTTACATTACCTGCATGACCATCCACTGGGACCCATGTATCACGGGGACGTGAGAGGTGTAAGTTTTCTCACTTTGAATATACTATCGCTACACACTAACCTATTTTTCAGTGCAACGTCACCGTTGCTGGCGACGGGCGCGCGTTGCTTACCGGGTTTGAATGTTTATTCATCTCCAACCCTTCATTTGATATGCCTCTTTCTCCCATTGTTGGCGCCCTGCGTTGGATGGCCCCAGAAGGTATTGATGGAGGCAGGGCCACTGCAGAGAGGGATGTATGGGCATTCGCAATGACAGCGCTGGTATGTCTCTCCAAGGCCTTGCTATCTTTCATACAACCACCTCTCCCATAGGAGCTGTTCACCGGCGAAGTGCCCTTTTCACACATAGCGCCCAGAAATGGACTCATTATCCACATCTTACTAGGAAGAAAACCAGATCGCCCCACTCGCATGAGTGATAGGTGGTGGAACCTCTGCACCTCTTGCTGGGAATTTGATCCAGAACTGCGTCCTAACATGGTGACTATTGTCTCAAAAGTCGAAGAGGCAAGTTGGTGTATTAACAGTTCATTGTGTCCGTAGTTAACGAGTGTTGCAGATGCTAACGAAAACGTGACCACAGGCTGGCTCATATTCTCGCTAGATGCGAGAACTTTGACTCTGAGAAGGGCATGGACCCTTGGTGTGGCGACCGTTCAGGGTCGTTGGCGTCACCACAGCAAGTCTCTAAGAGACTTGCAGTTTTCTTTCATCCCTGTTTCATATTCGTGATTGTCATCTTCTACATCATAGGCTTGTGATTCTGAGAATCACTATATAGTCACTGTGTATCTAGACAGATTTTTCACTCTCAGAGTATCTGGTGAACTCTATGAGCCCAAAGTCAAGTCGAAATGATCAACCACCAGCCTTTATCTGGGATGAACATGTCACGGTGGGCGTCTACTTGTTTGTCTCTTCTGCACGTCTCATAGGTGACCTCGGTAGAGTTTGAGTCTGTTGACGAGGTGGTTGATCCGCCGGTGAAGAGGTGTCGGAGTTGTGGCGGGATGACGTAATAACAAGGATCAGATCGAGGACTTCTGACACAAACCGATGAGAACATAAAGAGAGATGGGGCCACAGAAAACCCACCGCATCACCCTCAGTAAAACTGGCCATCAGACAGAGCTTGTCGAACTCGCCCCCGATACCACGCATTTTCAACAGGAGAAAATATTATCGAGCGACTTATCCCACTTCCAGAAAAACGAGCACGCCACGGACTGGATCCAAGCAGGACTGGGAATTCGTGTCGACATCATTGACACGACTGACACAGCGTTTCCGGGTCTGCCCGCATGGTAATATAAAGTGCTGCGGTCTTTCCACCTTAGCCCCTAGCACGCCATCAACCAAACCCACCATGTCATCCCCCACTGTGTCCCTCCTCTTGGCCAATACTCAGTGGGCTGAAAACACCCATCCAGACTTATTCGAACGGTGCGCGCAGGGGCAATCACCCAAGGTCGTGCTATCAATCCGCCACCCTGCTTTTGATAACCATTGTCTAGGTGCTCTGGATCGGCTGCTCAGACTCGCGGGTCCCAGAAACTGTTGTGACCGGTGCCAATCCAGGCGACATATTTGTTCACCGGAACATTGCAAAGTGTGTTTCCTTTTCGTTTCTTGTCCTGCCCGGGGTGCCTTGTCACTCACTCATGCTGATATCCTTTTCTTTTCTCTGCTGTGCAGCCAGTTTCATCCCAAAGATGATAGCGCACTTTCAGTTCTCACGTATGCAATCAATGTTGTAGGGGTCGAGCATGGTAAGTGACCGTCTTATGCCCAATATCCATGCATGTTCCCTTTTACTCTCGTGCGCTCACCGCCATACCAGTTGTCGTTGCAGGACACACTCAATGCGGCGGTGCACTCGCGTGTCTCCAAGCCGCTCAATCTACCTCCACACAACCCATAGCCACAGACTCGCCCCTTGGCCGCTGGCTCGCTCCCCTCACTAAACTCGTCACGACGCTCGACCTTGCATCTACACCTGCCGCTACCCATCTGGACACCGTCGTCGAGGAAAATGTCAAGCTTCAGGTCCAGAATGTGTGCGAGTCGGAAGTGATCAAGGCCTCTTGGGCCGCCTACGTTGCTTCGGTGGATAGCGAGAGTGTCCCGAAGAAGCAGGTGTGGGTGCACGGATGGGTATACGATGTTGCGAGTGGGCGGATCAAGGATTTAGAGATATGCCGAGGACCGTCCTCTTGAGTCAATGATGTGTAACACTGAGGAAATTTTCTAATAGATGAAGAAGAGCGTTGAAATAAGGAATAGAATATGGATACGGAGCTGCGGGGACATGTACGAATCGCAACACTGACGAGATAGAGTCACCCATTTCAAGGAAACACGTTGAATTGTGAGGATTTAGGGACTACAGGTGCGTCGTGATGTCGCATATCGGGTGGTCGCAGGTTCTGGATGTCGACCTGGTGCTCGATCCTAGATACAGTACCCTCACCCAAGCACCATGTCCAAAGCAATCAATATGGCTGACTCGTTTCACTTGGGTGGCTGGTATCTTCCCGGACTGCGGAATCATTCCTTTGGTATTGGCATCACACCTTCAAGGAAGCCGTTCACCTCGACTGACAAAGGTTCGGCGTCTAAAGTTGCCCGCAGGGCTTTGAATTCCATATCTCATCGCACCGTAGTGTCCCGTCACAGAGAGCACGCGCATTGTCGTGAGTGATAAGGTGATCGTTTGATTTTGTTTCATGCTGGTCCCTTTTTTACTTCTTTCACCCGAGCTCGCTACCGCCCACCCTCACCATGATCTGTTAGACACTATTGTAAATGCCGACTCTGTCATCCCGTGCCACTCAGAGTGGATTCAACATCCAAATGTGAGTAGAATAGGGTACGGAGATAACCAAGGGCCATTTTGAGATAACAGAGCGCTGTATAGCTTCACGTCTGTGCCAAGCTAACCGTCGTCGTTCCTTCCATTGAAAAAATGTTTATCGCTTGGTTTCACATCACATCACATGATCCATCGTGCATACCGCCGTACCCTGTCTCTTTTTCCGTCGCCTTCCCAGCGGGCTGCTTGCAGTCAGGACCCGGCAGATTGTCGGCAGAACCCTTGTTTGGTCAGAGTGGTCCTAAAAAGGTATGTGAAAGTCAGAGCCTCCTAGTATTAGAAACAAGGAAACCATTTGAAAGAGCAAGGAGTGGCATTCAATGAAGGAGGCCTTGTGGTAATAATGTCGGTTTTTAGTAAAGCGGCGCATCATATCTGCGGCTTTCATCCCGCCCTTACCTAGGAAAAGGCTGGCTCTACAGGCCATCTTAGGTGGGTAGGCCACTAATCAAGTTACAGGCAGGCGATGACTTTCTGGTACTGGGCTTGTCTGTCCGTTAATCTGGGTGTAGGTCCGAGTCGACCAAGATTCTTAAACGGGTACTGCCGTTTAATTTGTTCGCCGACAGAGCTGATACTACTATATATTCCCCAATGAATAATCTGACATAGTGACTCCGACCTTCCATGTTCCACGTTCAGTCCTATTTCGATGCTCTTGCCAGTCGTACAATTCCAATTTCTCTCGCACGGACTATTCGACATGTCCCACTTTTCAATTGCCAGGTCAACCGTGACAATACTATTCCCCCAGTGGTAGAAGGGGAATTCGTTACACACCAAGGCATTGTTAGTCCCACAGGAAATATCATGGCGATAAAATGTCTCCGCCTTTTGTCCAGGCATCCCGAAGAAGGGGTGGGGGTAATGTTTTCTTTGGTTGCCACTGTACTTCTTGGGGCTCATGTGCACACAGCGTGTTCTCTGTGGGACCTTCATCTGGTCACTACTCGAGCATGATAACGTTCTCCCACTCTTGGGGGTTACGACATTCGACAATGGGCTGTCGACAGTGACGGAATTGATTATCAAGGGCAATGCACATAATTATGTGCAGGATCCCGAAGTCGAGCCTGGACCCCTTGTGAGGCAATGCATGGCCGGGGATATCGTTGACACTAACCTGTTCTCAGCTTCTCGGTGTCGCACATGGGTTACGTTACTTGCATGCCCATCCAGCGGGGCCTATATACCACGGAGACGTGACAGGCGTAAGTGTTCTTGCTTTGGATTAGTGCATACTCTCACTGCAGACTAACCCATTTTGTAGTATAATGTACTCGTTGCTGACGACGGGCGTGCCTTGCTTTCCGGGTTTGAACACGCCTTCATCGATGATCCTTCGTTCGGTATAGCACCTGCGTCACCAGTCACCGGTTCCCTACGGTGGATGGCTCCAGAGGGCATCGATGGAGGTAGTAGGGCGACTGCAGAGAGAGACACATGGGCATTTGGCATGACAGCACTGGTATATTTCCCAAATCTTAGTATTTTTCATTTCATAACTGTTTTATAGGAACTATTCACCGGAGAAATCCCTTTTTCGCATATTAGGTCTTCCAGACTCATTGTTCACATTTTAGCGGGGGGAAGACCAGAACGCTCCACTCAACTGACGGAAAAGTGGTGGGATCTCTGTACCTTGTGCTGGGACTCCGATCCAGCACTACGTCCTGACATGACGACTATTGTTTCGAAGATTGAAGAGGTGGGTGTATGATTAACGTTTGAATGTATTGGTATTACTTAACAAGGGTTACAGATGTAACGAAAACGGGCCCGTACCCCCTTAGACGCGTGAAGATCCACGAATCTTTCCGTGCGCTTGCAACTCTATTGACTCTTATCAAGATAATTTATGTTTGGTTATGCCTGTAATACAATCCATCAATCAAGTTGATATTGCAACTTATGCATTTCAGTTTCAGCTTCGTCAATATGTTTACAACGATATCATTTCTCGGTTCTTCGTGGATCTCTTCGAACTTTCAGCTCTATTGGCAATTCAAGTTGCGCGATTTACCACTGCTGACATCCAGGCTGCGTTTATCATTTCTATAATGTTACAGTAGTCCTATCATTAGAAGCACGCTGTTTCCCCTTCCGACATAAATTCGGTATCACGATGGAGGGATTTGTTGGACAACGACGGGGCGTGTGTACCGGCAGTCGATCACACCGAGAATGAATGGATAACTATGCTCAGTGTTGAAGACACTAGTCACGCACCAGCATTGTAATGTATGCAAATGGGTAGAATTGTCTTTCATCGACCGGAGACTGGGTAGTTTGGTGCTTCCGATATTGGTTAGGAGACTTCCGATCTACATAGTGAACTGTCCACACTGTCTTTGAGCGAGAAATTGCTTCATGGCCACGTTGCATCAAGTGACAAAAGGAAGAGGAGAAGGAGCTGGGTGCTTGCCGACAGGTCCCAGGCAGGAAGTTGGGCGTTCCCAGGGGCCGTCTTCCCGATTCCACGATCCGGATGAGGGAAGATGACAACAATTTTTCTGTGGAATGTGGACATCGATCTGCACGACAAGCTGACTGGATGAAAATTTCGGGACGGGGGAGAATGGGCGGAGGTGGATGTGAAGGGTAGTGAGACGGTCATGCACGAAGGAGCGCCCACCTTCGAGCCATTACCAAATGCGAAGTACGCTTGTGCCTATCATAAGAAGACCTTGAACTCTATCATTTGTGGTCAAACCTACGGCAGGCCAGTCGGAGTGCGTTCTGTGCACCTTTGACACCTCGGAACTTCATCGCATCTGGCACTGGGTGCTATACGATACGGTCGAGGTAGTACGAGTGTCAGCCACTCACAGTTCAGTTCTAGATACGCAAATATTTCGCTGACGCCCTTGTAGCCATGCGCCTAATCAATGTGAAAACAGTGCTCCAGATAGAGAGTGGCAATATCGACCCCGAAGTTGATGTCCTGGTGGATTTCAATGGGGCCGAGCTGTCCAAAGCCAAATATGCCATTCTTTCACATTGCTGGGGTACGGTCAAAGAAGAAGTCCAGTTCAAAGAAATGTACAAACTTGCGAGAATGGAACAAGTTACGCGAGACCAAATCATGAAACGAAGTGGCTATCAAAAGATTCTGAAGAGCTGTCAACAGGCCAGTCGAGATGACCTTTGGTGGATGTGGGCCGATACGTGCTGTATCGACAAGCGCAGCAGCTCAGAGTTATCTGAAGCCATCAACTCAATGTACCGATGGTACGAGAACTCGGAACAGTGCTATGCATATCTGCATGATATTGACGAATCTTCGTTACCTACTAACCGTGACGATGACACCTTTGGCGAGTTTAATGGCTGGCCAAAGTGGTTTTCGCGCGGATGGACACTTCAGGAGCTCGTTGCACCTACTATTCTTCATTTTTTCAACCGGAAATGGGAGTGCATTGGGGACAAAAGGAGTCTGGCGCCGACATTGACGAAGGTAACGCGGATTCCCGAGAGCGTTTTGGAAAAGGAATTGGCTTCGAGGCGTCTCAGTGTTGCCCGTATCATTTCATGGGCAGCCGACCGGACGACGACGCGGGAGGAGGATCGTGCATATTCATTGCTCGGGCTGCTTGGGGTACACATGCCGATGCTGTATGGAGAAGGAAAGAACGCATTCCGCCGGTTACAGATCGAAATCATCCGCCAGTCGAACGACCAGAGCATCTTTGCCTGGAGCTACTCCAAGACAACCGGGTGTTCTGGCAGTTTTCTTGCAGACGATCCGAGCTACTTTCGCGATTGTTCAGACGTGGACAGGATGGAACGCGACGTATTCATTGAAGCTGTGCGGAAGTATATTTCGAAAGATGGACTTGCTCAGGTCCCAGAGGAACGACTGCGTACGTTTTCTGTTACCAATGACGGCATTCAAATATGGTTACCCCTTAGACCCTGCCGCCGTTCTGCCTCGCTCTTCGAGGCGCAGCTGGCGTGCTGTCACTCTCGCGACTCCCTTCCAATGTCCATCGTCCTCGCACGGTTCCAATCCAGCTATTTTAGGTACTTCTGTGACTTCAAGGCTCCGGCCAATGCAGAGGCGTTGTTCCAGCAAGCCTTTCTTCCTTATCAGGACGAACGACGTCAGGGGGATTTCACGTTCAATTTGGATCTGAGGGCCCTCTCTCAGGATGGATTTGTTCGGCGCTCTGTTTTCCCCGACGACGTGAAGTTCACGAACAACTCTGTCACCCTGTCGAGTACGAATGACTGTGTCATCATCATCTACGAGTGCTCCAAAGATAACACCATTTTTGCGCTCTCTCTCTGTTATAGCTTCGGTCAGCATTCTGTCCACGTCATCTGTTGCAGGTCTACGCAGAATGAAGATTTCGCTGCACATGTGTACCGGCGCACACGACAGGGGGACCTGGAACAAACCCACAGTTTAGCCGAATCATGGCGATCTGGTACTTACCAGCTCCACTTTGGTGGGATGTGTTTGGTCAAACATGCCCATTTCCCTCAGTCCATTCAAGTTGTGAGGTTGGCCTATACACGTCACACGCACCTGGAGAATCGTTGCGCACTTATGATCGATATCACTCAATGTACAGGTTGTTGTTCCTCCAACTGGGAGGAATTGGATGATGTTAGTGCATTCAGTATTTTCGGTGCAAGGACTGAATGTCCACCTAACAGCTCATTGCGGATCCCGGGATGCCCGGCCTCACAAGGAACGCCATTCCAGGGAGAAGCCCTGTGTATAATTTACTCGAGGATTCATCCATGACACACTTTGTCCTTGCTGATGCATCCGAGCCAGAAATAAAAGTACGTTGAGTCGATTGTCTTGTCATTGAAACTGACAGAAGCAGCTGGGCGACTATGGCCGATTCCGATGGGATGGGACCTTTGAACGCGAAGGCAACATATCCGATCTGGCAACCAAGCTTGGCATAAAGAGGCCATTCGACCCAGACGAACACAAGCTTGTTCATGAAAACGATCCCGAATCGGCAAAGAACGTCGTCAAAGCCACCAGCCGCACCGAGACATTGATTCTGCACGATGCTATAGTTATGTCGCTTCCGAACAATGACGACGTCTTCTCCTTGCTCAAGTCCCTATCGGTGCACCTCGTATACAGACATCTTGTATCAAAGGTTATACGATGTTCTGAGTGCTTCTCCGTGCGAGGGCAGAAAAATATGGTTATGCTAACTTGGTCGCAGGTACTTCTGATGAGTCTGACCGGATCCGGGAATCACTTTTGATGCTGTCCCATTCCCTGCAGGTACCGGACCTGCAGACAAAGCTGGACATCCCTTGTCCGTTGTATACAGTAACAACACCACTTGTTTGGCATCAAGAGGCAGTCGATGAGGATACGTGGACGTGGTTCCATGAAATCAGGTAAGCCCGTCGGGATGTTTGTTGGTTTGTATGCTGTACGGTTTAGTCACACTTCCCCGGAGCACAGGCACAACTTTTATATGTTATTGGGCACAGTATGGTATCTTATGTGTCTCTATGCTGGCAGTTCACCTGTTTCCACCAGGGTACTGATGGGAACAAGGAAACTGCCGTGAAGGTCATGACAGATGTTTTCGGCGGCCGGTTCTTGAGTGATTTCGTATGTGTACCCCTTTTCCGCGAAGTTTATCCCTATAGTTCACCCATTCTCTCCAGCTTGGTGACATTATGTTTTTCAGGGAGCTTGGCTCGTGGGTGGAAGATGGCTCAAATACCGCTCCTGACAAGGAGACGGATAAAGGTGAGATATGTTCTACGGATTCAGATTCTCGCGTACTCCCAATGTCTCGTGTCGCGTCGCTTTGTATTGCAGATCGATTAAAATTTTTGCAAGGTACCGAAGCGATGGAAGAATCACGTATCGAGACATTAGCGACGAAGTTGATCGAGCTCATCGATGTAGCTGATTATCCCACGCTCCTGTTTACTCACGAAACCAGAATGAGACACGGACTAGAAGAGCTTAGGTCAAAGAGCTTGGTCGTGGAGGCAAGCCCGCATGAACTTCGATTGATCTAGGACATTCACCGTTTAAATAACAGGTCTGCCGCAAAATTGGTTTGGTTTACAACCAATCGTGTGCAATCTATAATCCGTGAGTAGATATTATCGACCAGTCATCACATCTCAGTTCGGGCACCAGGTCCAGAAAGAGTATGATGGACTTGCAGAAATCAAAAGTCGACGATAGCCGGTCCGTCCCACTCAGTAACTAAGGAATCTAAGCAAAGGACTGAGGTCAGGCACAGGCGCACTGTGCAGTCGCTTATAAAGGAGTCATACCTGCTTCAAAAGACGCTTGATAGAGTGGAAGACGATGACGAACGGAGGACACTTGAGGAAGACATGACGGGAAAGGTACGGTGCGCGATACATGTTATTTCTCTGCTAGTTCACAATCTACATGATATAGATAGTACTGGCATGTTGGCTCGGTATCTGTTGCGAGATCGGGGAAGTCGTAACGAAGGTACATCACTATCAACGGTACCCTCCTTGCGCGTAATACATGGTACAGCTAAACTTGACCAGGTTGTGGACCATATTGTCAATGACAAGGTGGTCAGTTCTTGGATGCTGTGGACCAGGGCAAGGGTGAGTGTCTTTGTATATATACATGAACGGCAGTGGACGCACCCATTTGTGCTAGCGTGTGGAGGAATTCGGAAAGACTTTCTTGGATGCTATTGACGAACGACCCGATGATGGCCAGCATCCTTTGGAACGGTAGGTCTCGTGCATAGCAACCGGTGTGGATGCTGAACAGGGTTATATTCGATTTAGGGTGTTGGCCGATGCCAAGATGGGTGTTTCGAAGCACCAGATATTGCTTGCTGCTCGAGCTGCGCGGAATACAAGGCAAAGTGAGGAAGCTGTAGGATCAGGTGAGCATGGGAGTGAAGAGACAGATGAATCTGGCCTATGAGAACACACTGGGGTCTAGTACATGACCAATTGTCACTATACTGTACTTTTGAATACTTAGGACGCACTCGATTGGACGGGGACGAGGTTTATGACAAACTTAAGCTAAAGCAAATGGGGACTATATATGTATTTTGGTCGGCGTTTATAGCTAGCGAGTCTTTCAACAAGTTTGATCTCCCCTAGGATCTGGACAGACAATCGTTCCCTAGTCGAACCGGACCTCGTTCACAACTTCTTCACCTGCAATGTACAGATATCTGTAACTGAGCTCATCCAACTTGGTACTATGCAAAACTCGCTTCACATCTCAACTTTTTCTGTCTACAACAGTTCCACCACACCATCCGAACTTCCGTGGAATACCTACAACTACTGCAACGCACCACATATCAATGCAGACCACTACTCACTACCAAATGAAAATGCTACGCTCGTA